>VDFB02126188.1:0-26018 GCA_007258455.2 Sequoia sempervirens
GTGAGTGATAGGGACAGCAAGTTCCTAAGCACTTTTTGGCAAGAGGTTTTCAGAATGAGTGGTACTGTGCTTACTCCAAGCATTAGTTATCACCCCCAAACAGATGGACAAACGGAAATAGTGAACAAATGGTTGGAAGGCTATTTGAGAAACTATGTTTCCGAGCAACAAAGAGCATGGGTGAAGTGGCTTCACATAGGCGAGTACTGCTATAATTCGTCCTTCCACATGTCAATAAAGATGTCACCTTTCTTGGCTCTTTATAGTTATGAAGCTCCTAGTTTTGCTAATTTGGTGTTTGGTGATAGCAAAGATCCTCAAGCCAAGGACTTATTGCAGCAGAGTCAAGACATCATGAAATCATTGAAGAACAATCTTCAGATGGCACAAAATCAGCAAAAGTTGTATGCTGATCAGAGGCGTATTGAGCGCTCATTTGAGGTTGGAGATATGGTTTATCTCCGACTACAGCCTTACAGACAGTCTACTCTCAAGAAGAGTGGGACTGAGAAGCTCAAACCTCACTTCTATGGGCCGTTCAAGGTTATCAGAAAGGTTGGAGTAGTAGCTTATGAGTTGGAGCTACCTTCTGATAGCAGAGTACACAATTTCTTCCACGTGTCACGCCTCATGAAGGCGCTTGGACACAATGTGGTTGTCTCATCACAGTTACCACCTTTGGATGAAGAAGGACTGTTGGTTTTGATTTCAGAGGAGATTCTTGATTCTAGAGAACGTTCTTTGAGAAGAAGAACAATCCGAGAATACATGGTGAAGTGGAAGAACCTGCCTATGGAGGATGCGACTTGGGAGAATGATGAGATTCTGCAGCATCCCGGTTTGCGATTGCTTGAGGACAAGCAATCTTGGGGAGGGCGGACTGTAATGTCCCCTTCTCGAGCATGATCTTTCCAGTGACCGTTGGCCTATTCTGGAGACCCGTAGGCTACTCGGAAGGTAAAATTAGGGTTTCTTGTTTTGAAGGATGCTCTTGCTCGAGGTTGGTTGTTTCAATGGCGGATTCTTTCTGGGTTTTCAGAGAGCTTCACAGTGGTATGTTCTTGGCATTTTGAGCATTTCCCTGAATTTACTATTTTTAGTAAATTCTATTTCTGGCAGTGAACATGTTGGTCTCAGCACAGTTGACTTTCTTCTTCAGTTGACTCAATTGGCTTATTCAGATTCTGGCCTCGGAATGCAGTTTCGGAGAGATAAGTTCATTTTACTTAAATAACATTATATTTTAATGTTATATTACCACCTTGGCCTAATCTCTTAACTTAATGTTGTTTTAAAAGGTGGACTTTAAGAGGTGGCGCCATCATTGAGTTAATGTTATAATTATTAAGGTTGAATTAAAAACCTTAAGTTGGATGCCATTATTAAAGTGATGAATTTAATTAAAAAGTCAAAATTGAAGCTTTGAAGAAAGGGGCGCCATCTATTGGAGGATTAGGGTTTGACTCTGAAAGGAAGATTAGGGTTTCGAGAAGGTCAACGGAAAATTATAAAAGGAAGCCTTTGGTTCTCATTTGAGTATCTTTTGTCTACAGGAATGTTATGTTGCCGGATTGGCTTTGGGATTGCTTCGAGGAATGAAAGCCTCCTAGCTTGGCATTGCTTCTCGCTTGAAAGATAGCGACTAGTGGTGAGATAGTGTAGTTTGTGAGATTTGCATTGGTATTTGTGCATTGTAATCATTGTGTGGTTTGTAGATAAGCTTTATTGCATATTAGTGAGATTTTTGGAGTTGCATTTCATTTAGCAGACTGTCATTTTTATTCATATATCAGAAAATACAAAAAAGATCATTCTGGGTACTGTTTTATTCTCTCTGTCTGTAAGGGGCGACCCATTTCCCAAAGTTATAGATTTTTATTTGAAGGCTGTGATTTTTAAAGGCAAATCGCCCTTTTGCTGGGCCATACCATTTGTGATTGCCTTGGGAATCATGCATAAATTAAATAGAAGCTTTCGGGTCTGTTTTGAGTTCCTAGATTTGGGCACCTTCATCATTAAGGTCATTTTCTTTTCATTTCACGTCAATTGGATGAGTTATGAGAGAGGTGTGTCCATTCTAGTGTGCTCTCATATTGTTGGTTTTACATTTAAAGTTGCAGATCTGATTAGGTCAGAATCGTAAATCTGGTTTTTGAGAGAAGAAATCAGTCTGGATATTTCCATTAAGCAAGGAGAATTATCTATCTAAATGATCATTGAATTGTTCTAACTCTATGCTCTTGGCAGGCGAATTCTCTATCATATTGTAAGCTGACAGTAGTACTGGCAGCAGTTCTTCATCTTGCTTAATTATCTGATTTGTAATGCTGATCTTTACATTCTGTAATTGCTTTGTAATATCTTACATCTCCGCCCTATGGTAGCTCCTTTCCCACTCCGTGTTAGAAAGCACGTTCTGGGTGTCGAGTTACTTTCAGCATTCTAGCTTATTTCTCTTCAAAGCATTGTAATTTCTGTTATCTCCGCCATATGGTTGCCTCATTTCCATATTGGATTGAGTAGCACATACTTGGTGTTGAGTGTGCTTTCAGTATATTAGATTGTAGGGATCCTCTGACCACATGCTCGCCGTTCGCCGGCGCATTCTTGGTTAGAGTTCTTGCATAAGCATTTTGATTAAGACCCTCTGACCATATGCTCGCCATCATCGGCACCATTCTTGGTTAGAGTTCCTTTCAGCTCAGTTTCTGCATTTCAGATCCTCTGACCAATGCTCACAGCTTTCCCACATTGGGATCCTAGTGTACATTCTGGTTAGAGTTGTTTCAGTATCGTTTTGGTTTGGAGCTAACCCTAACGACTGTGTAATGCCCTGCTGATTGTAATTGAAAATTTGAAAAAAATTGGCTCGGAATATTTCACTTCAGCAATGTGGTCCTTCAAAATTTCGAACTTCTTCAACAACTGCAGCCTCAGCAACTCACTACAATATCAAACTCAGAGCAAATCGATCTTCTCCAGCTGGTGAAGAGAAATGAATAAACACTCAACTCTTATAGAAAAATCGAATTCTAGAAAGAGGCTAAGTTTAGCCAGTACATTAAAGCTCCACTACTTCTCAGTAAGAATTCAAATTTCCCCCCTCTGGTATTTCTAACACTTGTCATCCGACGCCTGGAATCTTAATCTTCTAGAAGTTCAACTTTGACTGGCATATTTTAATTCACTTTTGAAAATGTTTGATTTAAATTCGTCTTTTAATTTTATTCACCAGTCGGAGCTCTGTCATTTGGATTCAAATTTTATTTCTCCTCGGCTCTGGAAAATTCATTTGTGAAGAACTCAATTAAAATCATCTAAGCAATGCCTTTCAAATTCATCTTTCGAAGCATTTTTCTTTCGAAAACACATTTTATTCAAATTTGCCTTAGAAAATTTTAAAATTTTCCCTTAGGAAATTCAAAATTCAAGCACCGATTAAAATCTTCATCCGAAAGGTGTTGGCGAAGTGCAAAAGACTTGGAAATCGACTTATCATTGAAGAATTTCAATACCCAGAAGAAAATTTTCTCTAGAACTTGTCGAATTCATGGGTATACAACGAACGGGTTCATTTAAAATTTTTGAATTTTGAACCTTAGAAAAAAATATTATTCAATCAATTTAAATCCATTCTTCTCATCCGTGAACATCTTGTGTTGCTCTGACTTGGAAAAAAAAATTATTGTTCCTGCACTGCCAACATCCTCTGACTCCATCATTGGCAAATTCTATAATGAACCAGACCAATTTTTTTTTGTTTTTCACAATGCAATTACAATTGAACACGCACCCGTTAAGGTTAGCACTAAACCAAAACGATGCGGAAAGTAACCCTAATCAGAATGTACACCAGGATCCCGATGTGGGCAAGGTGTGAGCATTGGTCAGAGGATCTATGCAAATGCAAACTGAAGGGAACTCTAACCAAGAATGCGCCTATGCAGACGAGCATATGGTCAGAGGATCAATCCATGATGAACATAATGTAACCCTAACCAAGAATGGCGCCAAGTGATGGCGAGCATATGGTCAGAGGGTCCCCCTCTTCCACTTATTCAGTGGGAAATACAATAGATTAAATGCAAGATAAGAAAAAGTGGCTGATAGTACTACTAACAGCTTACAATATGTCAAAATGATCATAAAAATCTAGAGTTTTCAAGTCTTCATTGCTGCAACTATGTAGAATGCCTTCCAAGGACCAAATGTATCTTTCAATGCTCAATCCCAACCAAAGGGACAACTTCCTTAATTCTGATATATCAGACCTGCAACATAAAATGGTGAAATCTGCAAACAAACCCTCACTCAAATGCTCATATCTCGCTCAAATCTCACTCTAATGATAAGGAATCAAATGCAGATTGCTCTAGGCATGAAGGCCCCCCAAATAAGATCTTAAAACCTCACCAAACAACCCTTAAACTTTTTGCACAGATCCCAAGACTAAATCAGAATGGTACGGCCCTCTTAAAGGGGCGAACTTGCTAGATAAAATCAGAAACAGCAAATAAAAATCTGCAAATTTGCAAGATGGGTCGCGCCAAGTAGACAAGATGATAGGATGAACACCCAGAACAATATCTTTTTGTATTTTTGATTTATGAATGGAAACTGCCTACAGCTATGCAACATCAGCAACTCTGAAACATGACAAAATGTTTGAATAACATCTACCAAATGCAAAGAAACTCAACTACAATGCAAAACAACCCAACTACAAGCTAACCTCTCAACTAGTTGCTATCCTTCAAGCAAGAAGATGAGCCAATGCTAGGAGGTGTGCTTTCCTCGAAGCGAGTGCCTGAAGATAACTCAGCAGCATAATGGTGTAGTAGACAAAAGATCCCAAATGAGGAGCTGAGGCCTAATTAAATAGACATGAGAGAATCATCTAGAAGCTTCAAGAAGGGCGCCCAAAACCCTAATTTCAAATTCAACATTTCCCTCCAAAAGATGGCGTCCTTTTTCACTTATTGAAATATTTCACTTTTTTAAAATAAAAGTCAATCCCTCAAGTAGGCATCCTTTTTTCATTAAGCTCAATATTTGACTTTTAAAATATAATTTATCTCTCCATGGCGCCTTGACCCTTTAAGTCCCCTTTTTAAAAACAACTTAAAGTTGTATTGCTAGGCAAAGGGGGATATAATATTAAAATATAATATTATAATGAAAATACTTCTCTCTCCAAGAAATATGCGCCCAAGGCCAAAACTGAAGTGCCAGCTGAACCAACTGAACTGAACCCAATCTGTCCACTGCTAAAAATAGAATTTACTAAAAATAGTAAATTCATGAAGTTGCTCAGAATGCCAAACTGAACATACCACTACGAAGCTCTCTGAAAACCCAGAAAGAATCAGCAATCAGAATTCCAAACTTCCAGCAACAACCTCCTCAAAATTAGGAAACCCTAATTTCACCATCCGCGTAGCCTACGGGTCTCCGGAATAGGCCAACGGTCAACAGAAACGATCACATCTGAGAAGGGGACATTACAGTCTGCCCTCCCCAAGATTGTTTGCCCTCAAGCAATCGCAAGTCTAGATGCTGTAAAATCTCCTCATTCTCCCAAGTAACATCCTCCAAGGGTAAATTCTTCCACTTCACCAAGTACTCCTTGATTGTTCTCCTCCTCAAAGAACGCTCTCTGGAATCAATAATCTCTTCTGGAACCAAGGTCAACTGCCCTTCTTCATCCAAGGGAGGCAACTGTGATGAAGCAACAACATTGTGTCCAAGTGCCCTTTTGAGGCGAGACACATGGAAAACGTTGTGGACCTTACTACTCGAAGGTAGTTCCAACTCATAAGCCACTGCTCCAACCTTTCTGACAACTTTGAATGACCCATAGAAGCGAGGTTTAAGCTTCTCAACTCCACTCTTCTTGAGTGTAGACTGTCTGTAAGGCTGAAGTCGAAGATAAACCATGTCACCAACCTCAAATGAGCGCTCAACACGCTGCTGATCAGCGTACATCTTCTGCTGATTTTGTGCCATTGGAAGGTTGTCCTTCAAGGATTTCAAAACATCTTGACTTTGCTGCAACCAATCCTTGGCCTGAAGAGTTTTGCTATCACCAAACACCAAATCAACAAAGCTAGGAGCCTCGTAACCATAGAGAGCCATGAATGGAGACATCTTTATTGACATGTGGAAAGATGAGTTGTAGCAATATTCTCCCATGTGGAACCATTTCACCCAAGCTCTTTGCTGCTCCGAGACATAATTCTTGAGATAGCCCTCCAACCATTTGTTCACAATATCTGTTTGACCATCTGTTTGAGGGTGATAGCTAGTGCTTGGAGTAAGCACTGTACCACTCATCTTGAAAACTTCTTGCCAAAAGGTGCTTAGGAACTTCCTGTCCCTATCACTCACAATATTTTTAGGCAACCCATGCAATCTAAACACTTCATGGAAAAACAAATCTGCAACTTGAGCTGCTGAAAATGTGCTAGTGATGGCATAAAAATGAGCGAACTTGTTCAATCTATCCACTACAACATAAATACAATCTTTGCCTTGAGCCCTAGGCAATCCGGTGATGAAATCCATCGAGATGCTTTCCCATTTTTGATTTGGAATGGGAAGTGGCTGCAGTAGACCAGCTGGGAGAGAGTGCTCATTTTTGTTCATTTGACAAGTGCTACACTCCTTGATGTAACGCTGAACTTCATCTTTCAACCCCTTCCACGAGAACCTCTCTCGAATATGCCTATATGTCTTGAAATACCCTTGATGACTAGTGAGTGGAATGTCATGAAAAGTCATCAAAATCTTCTTCTTAAGTTTAGAATCAGCCACCAAGAAGATTCTTCCCTTGTAGTGTATCAACCCATCAACTACCTTGTACCTTTCATCATGAAAAGTACCTTCAATAATGCTGGTTGCAAACTGATTTTTGGCATAATCAGCAAGCAACATCTCCTTCCAATCAGCAGTAAGCTCACTCAATGAGCTCAAATGAGGTCTTCTGGATAAAGCATCAGCCACAATGTTGTTCCTTCCTTTGACATACTTAATGTCAAAATCGTAAGCTTGAAGCTTACTCACCGACATCTGTTGTCTTTCATTCAAATCCTTCTGATGCATGAAGTGCTTGAGACTATTGTGATTAGTCTTGACCACGAATTTTCTCCCCACCAGATATTGTCTGAACTTGGCTAATGCATGCATGATTGCAAACATTTCTTTGTCATAGATAGAATAGGTCCTTTCAATGCCCCTTAGTTTTCTGCTTTCAAACACAATAGGATGCTTATCTTGCATCAAAACAGCCCCAACACCTTCCCCTGATGCATCACACTGTAACTCGAAAGGTTTGGAGAAATCTAGTATGGCCAATATTGGACAAGAACTCATGATTTTCTTGAACTTATCAAACACACTTTGAGCCTTTTCTGACCACATGAAAGCCCCCTTTTTAGTGAGGTCAGTAAGAGGAGCAGCACTTTGAGAGTAGCCCTTCACGAATCTTCTGTAGAAGCCACAAAGACCCAAGAACCCCTTCAAATGAGTCAAATTTCTGGAGGTGGCCAATCAACTATTGCCTTGATCTTTTCAGGATCAACCTTCACCCCATCAGCACTGATTATATGACCAAGGTAGAGCAGCTCCTTCATTCCAAATTCACATTTGGACTCTTTGGCAAACAAACTTTCTGATTCAAGAATGCTAAGCACTTCCTCCAAGTGCTTGAGATGTTCTTCCCACGTCTTGCTGAAGATGAGAATATCATCAAAGATGATCAACACAAATTTCCTCAACTGTTTCTGGAAAACTCTGTTCATGCAAGACTGGAAGGTGGCTGGAGCATTAGTCAAACCAAAGGGCATGACTAGGAACTCAAAATGACCATAATGGCATATGAATGCCGTCTTCTCAACATCTGAACCTCTCATCCGGATTTGATAGTAACCCGACCTCAAATCAATTTTTGAAAAGAACTTGGCACCATGTAGCTCATCAATGAGCTCATCAATTCGAGGAATAGGATACCGGTTCTTTATTGTGCTTTGATTCAAGGCACGATAATCCACACACATGCGGATGGTGTCGTCCTTCTTCTTCACAAGAACTACAGCTGAAGCAAAGGGACTCTTGCTAGGGCGAATGAAACCCATCTCCAGAAGTTCTTTTATGTTCTTCTCAATTTCATCCTTCTGCTTCTTAGGATATCGATACGGTGTTGTGATAACTGGTTTGGCCCCTTCCTTGAGTTCAATGACATGCTCAACTCCTCTTTCAGGTGGTGGCCCAGGAGGTAGATCAGCAAACACCTTACTCCTCTTGGTGAGTATAGACTGAATATCTGGAGGATATTCCCTCTTTGTCTCAACTGGACTAGCTAGAAGGACCATGCATTCCGTAGCCCACTCCACTTGGTCATGCCTAATCAGCCTCTCCATCATTTTGAATGAAACTATTCGAGGACCACCATTGGACATTCCTCTCAACACCACCCTCTTTCCATCAGATTGGAACTTGAGCTCCATTGTTTGTAGATTGAGAGAGATTTCACCAAGTGAACGTAACCATTCTATGCCCAAAACCTAAGTTACCGGTTCGGTTTTGGGTTCGGGTTCGGGTTCGAGAACCCGGTTCGCCGGTTCGGGATTTTTTTTTTTTGGGTTTGGGTTCGTTTTGGGTTCGGGTAATACAAAAACATATAAAAATCAGAAATATATACATATTTGCAGCAGTAATTAAGTTCAGAATACACCACCATATTAATAGTCAAATAACATAGCAAAAATACACCACCACTTTATACTCAAAAGTCAAATGTCATGATATAGAATTATAAATTAAAGTTTACAATCAGCCATTAATAATTATTAATTATTGATCATTGATCAATCTGAATCATATGGGTCATCAAAAAAAGCAGCATCATCAGCATCATTAGATGCTAAATTTTGTGTAGAACCACAAATAACATTAGTGGCACTTGCACAAGCACTGCCACTAGCACTAACAGTACCGCTCTCATGCTCAGTAGTAGCTGCTTCAGGCTGATAGTCATCATCAATATCAAGTGCAGCGAAGTGACTTGTGGAAGCATCCAAGTCAAGCTGCTCTGGCTCAATATCCCACCTCCTTGTGTCTCCTTCTTTGTAAGAACTATCCTTGTGTGTAAGGAGGCGCAAGTTTGAATGCACATACACCAAGTCCTCAGCCTTTTTTGAATGTAGCCTATTGCGTTTTATTGAGTGGATGAAGGAGTATGTGCTCCAATTCCTCTCAGAAGAGGATGAACTAGCAACCTATTAAGACCAAATTAAATTAATAAATAGTTAAGAGTTACAAAAATTAACTAAACAAAATTATTAATTAAAATTTAAAATTAAAATTACAAATATAAATTATAAAACTTACTTGGGATAAAATTTTTATTGCAATAGGTTGGAGGTGCATGTATTCTTGCCCATGGAAGTACCACCAACTATGAGCAGCCACCCTACACTTGTCTCGAAGAGCATCCATATTCTGATCAACACTCCCAGAGCATGCAAAAGCCATAAACTCAGCCCTCACTCGATCACGTTGGTCACGATCACTGAAGATTCTACGAATTGCTGCCTTGTACCCTTGGGCCACTTCACCATCCCTATATGGAGCAACTCTTGATGAAGTAGAAAGTATCTCAGGGCTATAATATTTGGGACTCAATGCAAAAGCGAGAAGATGCAAGGGAGTGGTCATTTTGTTCCATCTATCAACCATGATTTCCTGTAGCTCTTTGAAGAATTTTTCTTCAGGATCTTCCTCTTTTGCATTGATGATGGATCTCATCTTCTCAATCATTGAGTCAATACCATCATATACTTCGCCCAAACAAGGTCTATCCAAGTCAGTGTAACGGATCATGCTCAGTATGGGCTCGGTGAAACTGACGAGATACTCAACACGATCCCACCAACCATCATCTAGGACCCTTTGCTTGATCCTATTTGCCCTTTCATTGCTAGATTGCCTCCATACAACCCAATTAGGGCTGATTACCATGGCACATAGTGCCTCACGAACCTTTATAAGTCGTCTCAACACAATTGTGTTGGAGGCAAAACGGGTCTCGGCAACCTGTTTGAAAATCAAAATTAAAATTAAAATATAATTTAAATATAAAAATCAAAGTTTAAAAATTAAAATTAAAAGAAAATTCAAAAATTTAAAAATATTGAGAATTAACTTACCTTCAACAACTCCAATTTAGAGAATTGTCTAAACATTCCTTGCGTCATATGGTGGTTGGTGACAAACATTTGGATGTCTTCGCCCTCCGCATACACCTGTTTGATCCATTCAATTTTGGATCCAATTTTTTGTAGCATTAGATTGAGGGAGTGGACAGCACAAGGTGTCCAAAAAATGTGTGGATACTTCTCCTCAACCAATAACCCAGCAGCCCTACAATTTTTGGCATTGTCGGTTACAACTTGCACAACATTTTGATGGCCCACTTCTTCAATAGCTTGGCAAAGGATGTCAGCAATAAATGGACCATCTTTCACCTGTCCTTCACAATCCACTGCTCTCAAAAACATTGCCCCTTTAGGGGACACAGCAATAACATTGATCAATGGGCGATTTCTTGCATCTTTCCATCCATCAGAAACTATGGTCACCCCTGTTTCGATCCACGAATCCCTTATGGGCTTCAAAGAGTCTGCTACATGTTTCACCTCTTTCTCCAATAAGGTGCAACGCACCTTCTCAAAACCTGGGCCCTTATACCCCTTTGGAGCCTCATTAATAGATTTCACCATTTTTTGCCAATATGGTGAACGAACAACATTGAATGCCAATCCATTGGCATAGACACATCTTGCTATGTCTTGATCAGCAATGTCTCTTGCCTCATTTTGAAATGAAGCTTCCAACGGTCCCTTAGATCTTTTATTTGAAGAGGGCATGGTTTGCTCTTGAGGGATGTCCATAAATGGATGGCTTTCTGTAGGTGGAAAATAAGATGGTGTAGGGGGTTTCATGGATCGAGATCCTTTCTTCAAAGGATGGCTTGTTTTACCACTGGTTGTTTTTTGGTCTGCCTTTTCTTGCTCAGCAATATATTTCAACACTATATCGTCTGAATGCCTTCGTTGTTTTCACCTGGACAATTTTTGATGCCTGTTTCAGGGATCCCGCACAAATGCCCTTTTACTCGACTGTATGAGCTCGAATATTGAACATTGCAATGACTACAAATCCAAATATATCCTCCACCACCTGGAAGTTGCCGAACCATTTCTACATATTTCCAAAGGGGAGAGGCTGGGTTTATTTTGAAACGAGATTGGATTGAGCCTGAGGAGGTACCGGTTGCCATTGTAATACGGAATAGTGAATACCTAAGGCACAACATATTGAAATTTTGGTATTGATTCATTGAATTTGAAAGTAAAAGACTTAATTAATTTCAAAAAAATGAAAAAATTGAACATGTGTTATAGACATTTAGAGGAAAGAAAAGTAAAACAAAAGAATTGAAGTTCACTTGTGAAACTGAAAATTAATGTAAAAAAAATAATCAAAAACTTCAAAGAACCTACCTCTTTTGAAGAAATCTTGCTCTACGATCTTCTTAGCAACGAATAGACACTTGCAAGTGCTTAGGAATAGCACAACAATCAACTTTGAACAATCTACGATCAGCCTTCAAGTCTATTCCAGCTTGTGCAAGCAAAAGAGAAAGTTCAGCAATGGAGGCAAAAAATTCTTTTTTCTCATTCACAAATTGGTAAATGAGTTTCACTTTACCTATTTCATGTTTTTGAGGCAAGTATTAGGGTTAGAATTAATAAAAAAGTCCCTAAAAGTCAAAAACGAGTCAAGAAAATCATTAAAAAATGAAAAAAAATTTGGAAAAACGCGCCCAGGCGCGGAATTGAACCCGGGTTCGAACCGGGTTCGAAAATTTCGAACCCTGTCTGGACCCACAGTCATGGGTCCGGACCCTGGCCGAACCCACAGTCCAAATTCCGGACCCAGGGCGAATTGTATCGAACCGGACCCGAATTCCGGACCCGATTCGAACCGGACCCGAACCCGGGGCCTATACTAGCGAATCCGGTAACATAGCCCAAAACTGC
This sequence comes from Sequoia sempervirens, assembly GCA_007258455.2. Lineage (NCBI taxonomy): Eukaryota > Viridiplantae > Streptophyta > Pinopsida > Cupressales > Cupressaceae > Sequoia > Sequoia sempervirens. Next base: position 12,102 of record VDFB02126188.1, read on the forward strand.
ATCTGTGTCACCAATAGTAACCACATAGAAGTCATCTTTGACTTCATAGTTTCCCAACTGCAAGGACATGTTAGGAACTCTTTGGGTGCAGGAAATATGAAACCCATTAGCCACCATGACTTTGAAGCCTTCAAATTCTTCAGTTTTGAGACCTCTCTTTGCAACCACACCTTCATCAATGAAGTTATGCGTTGCACCAGTATCAATTAATGCAACAATACGATGACCTCCAACTCCACCACGAACCTTGAAAGATTCATTCTTTTGGAAACTAGAGAGTTGGGCAATAGGGCCTCCAACTCCTTGCTCATGATCGGACTCTTCTGTGGCTCTTTCATCTTCGCTGTCCCCAAAATAAGACTGCTGATCAGACATATCAGATGCTGATTCATAATTAGAATAGGTTCCCATTTGATTATAATGCCCTCTTCCAAGACATCTATGACCCTTAGTCCAAGGCTCTAAACATGTGTAACACTTGCCCTCCTTTCTGAGCTGTTCATGTTGCTCTTCAGTCAACTTAGGTGGAAACTTCTTGTGCTGATTAGAAGAATGTCTTTTATCCTTCTTATGGCCAAAAGGCTTAGGCGGAAATTTAGGCCCAGGGGCTGATAACTCCATACTTCGAGACTTTTTGATTGCCTCTTCAAGACTTGGTGGATCGAAAGCTTTAACCCACCCTTTCAAGGGTTCAACCAAACCTTCGGAAAACAAAACAACCAATCTTCTTTCGGTGATGTTGGGCACCATCACAGAAAGTCTCTGGAAATCAGCAATGTAAAAATCCAAGGAGCCATGCTGCTTCAGTTGTGCAAGCTCACGAAATCTTACTTCAGCATCCTTAGTGTCGAACCTTTCAATCAGCTTGTTGGTGAATTCTCCGTAGGTTCTAATAAGGTTATGGCCAAGTGTGACCAAACCATGGTACCACCACTCATGGGCAGCTCCCTCTAAATGAAGTGTTGCAAACTTGATGGCATCTTCTTTTGGCATGGGATGAAGTGAAAGGTAGTTGTCTAACTTCTGAACCCACGATCTTGCTGAACACTTATTACTTCCATCGAAGTGAGCCAATGTTACCTTCCCTAAGGCTTGATGAAAATCAGTTCTAGGAGCCATATAAGCTCGGTTATCAACTCTTCCTCCATTTCTTCTGTTTCTCTGGTTCAAGAATTGATCAAAGGACCATTGGTCTCTAAGATCAGGAGGTAAGGTGGCATACTCCAAGTAGGCTTGCCTAGCATCGTCTACCAAAGGAATGGCAGCTTCAACTTGCGGTTCTTCCCTCTGAGTGAATGTAGGAAAGAGCGGCCTAGAGGCTGATCCGCTAGAGATGGTATCATGCTGTCCAATAGTTCTACTTCCTCCATTAACATTGTTCCTATTGTTCCCATTGTTCCCATTGACTCCACTGCTTTCTCCTGTAGCATGGTTTTGATTAGGAGTATGGTTCTGAGGAGTTTGTTGGTCCATTCGAGCAAGTAACCGGGACATCATCTCAATCATTCCATCAAACTTCTTTTCCATCCTTGCATCCTTCTCATCCATGGCTTGCCTAAGATTGTCTGACATATTCTCAACTGTTTTACCCGTATCCACTGCTCTTTCGGTTTCTCTCAAAGCTTCTGAAAGAGTATCTGCTTCTGGCACTGGCGGAAGCTGTATTTGTTGTCTTCTGGCTTGACCTCTGGTGAAGTATCTACAACCACTGTCACTCATCTGACAACTAAATCACTGTTGGGCACAAGTTGGCAGAATCATGGCTCTGATACCACTGTAATGAATCGGACCAATTTTTTTTGTTTTTCACAATGCAATTACAATTGAACACGCACCCGTTAAGGTTAGCACTAAACCAAAACGATGCGGAAAGTAACTCTAACCAGAATGTACACCAGGATCCCGATGTGGACAAGGTGTGAGCATTGGTCAAAGGATCTATGCAAATGCAAACTGAAGGGAACTCTAACCAAGAATGCGCCTGTGCAGACGAGCATATGGTCAGAGGATCAATGCATGATGAACATAATGTAACCCTAACCAAGAATGGTGCCGAGTGATGGCGAGCATATGGTCAGAGGGTCCCTAAACTACTCAACTGAAAGTAAATAGGCGCCAAGCCAGCCTCTTCCACTTATTCAGTGGGAAATACAATAGATTAAATGCAAGATAAGAAAGAGTGGCTGATAGTACTACTAACAGCTTACAATATGTCAGAATGATCATAAAAATCTAGAGTTTTCAAGTCTTCATTGCTGCAACTGTGTAGAATGCCTTCCAAGGACCAAATGTATCTTTCAATGCTCAATCCCAACCAAAGGGACAACTTCCTTAATTCTGATATATCAGACCTGCAACATAAAATGGTGAAATCTGCAAACAAACCCTCACTCAAATGCTCATATCTCGCTCAAATCTCACTCTAATGATAAGGAATCAAATGCAGATTGCTCTAGGCATGAAGGCGCCCCAAATAAGATCTTAAAACCTCACCAAACAACCCTTAAACTTTTTGCACAGATCCCAAGACTAAATCAAAATGTTACGGCCCTCTTAAAGGGGCGAACTTGCTAGATAAAATCAGAAACAGCAAATAAAAATCTACAAATTTGCAAGATGGGTCGCCCCAAGTAGACAAGATGGTAGGATGAACACCCAGAACAATATCTTTTTGTATTTTTGATTTATGAATGGAAACTGCCTACAGCTATGCAACATCAGCAACTCTGAAACATGACAAAGTGCTTGAATAACATCTACCAAATGCAAAGAAACTCAACTACAATGCAAAACAACCCAACTACAAGCTAACCTCTCAACTAGTTGCTATCTTTCAAGTAAGAAGATGAGCCAATGCTAGGAGGTGTGCTTTCCTCGAAGCAAGAAGATGAGCCAATGCTAGGAGGTGTGCTTTCCTCGAAGCAAGTGCCTGAAGATAATTCAGCAGCATAACGGTGTAGTAGACAAAAGATCCCAAATGAGGAGCTGAGGCCTAATTAAATAGACATGAGAGAATCATCTAGAAGTTTCAAGAAGGGTGCCCAAAACCCTAATTTCAAATTCAATATTTCCCTCCAAAAGATGGCGTCCTTTTTCACTTATTGAAATATTTCACTTTTTTAAAATAAAAGTCAATCCCTCAAGTAGGCGTCCTCTTTTCATTAAGCTCAATATTTGACTTTTAAAATATAATTTATCTCTCCATGGCGCCTTGACCCTTTAAGTCCCCTTTTTAAAAACAACTTAAAGTTGTACTGCTAGGCAAAGGGGGATTTAATATTATAATGAAAATACTTCTCTCTCCAAGAAATATGTGCCCAAGGCCAAAACTGAAGTGCCAGCTGAACCAACTGAAGAAGGAGACCAACTAAACTAAACCCAATCTGTCCACTGCTAAAAATAGAATTTACTAAAAATAGTAAATTCATGAAGTTGCTCGGAATGCCAAACTGAACATACCATTGCGAAGCTCTCTGAAAACCCAGAGAGAATCAACAATCAGAATTCCAAACTTCCAGCAACAACCTCCTCAAAATTAGGAAACCCTAATTTCACCATCTGTGTAGCCTACGGGTCTCCGAAATAGGCCAACGGTCAACAGAAACGATCACATCTGAGAAGGGGACATTACAAATTCATTCGTGCTTCAAGAAAAATTTCATCATCCTTCAATGTCTAGGCGTATTTTCTAAAGGAAGAAAATACTTTTCCTTAGAAAAATTCCAAATCATTTTGAAAATTTCAACCTGGGAAATTTTTGTTCAATTTCATTCACTTTCCTGTGGCGAGAAAATTTTATCAACTTTACTTGGAAAATTTCCCTTGAACGCCCAACATGTTTGACCTTCAATGCTTAACATGTTTTATTTTTTATCACCTTCAACGCCTAACATATTATATTCATCACCCTTATCAACTTTGGGCGCATATCACACTTGAATGGGAAATATTCAACTTTCAACGCCCAGTGAACTTTATATTCCCACGCCTTAGCAATTATCATCTCATTTATCAACTTTATTCCACCACCTTGGGCGCATTTGATACTTCATTAGGAATATCCAACCTGCCGAGCAATATTTTCTCTCATCAATTTTATTTCACCACCCTTCGACCATGCTTCACCCTCAAGACCTATCTTTTACATGGCGCATATTACATGCCATGGAGGAATAACCTTTACCACGCCTTCTTGTGACCCTTTGACTTCCTTCCTTTTGTCTTTACTTGCCTCACTTGGGCACATATAGCATGTAGAGGAGAATAACTTTCTAACGCCCTCCCTTTTGACCTGTTGATTTCTCAAATATGGGCGCATTTTGCATGATGAGAAGGATGACTCTTGAGCTTCTTTATTTTCGTCTTCACATACCTCTTCTTGGGCACATTTGGCACTTGATGAAGAATGAAAGCTTGTTGACTCCTTGACTTTCTTGAGAGGTGGGCGCATTTTGCCATGTGAGGTGGATGAGAGTTATACTTAGAAAATTTTCTAGCATTTGGCTTGTATGTGAGGGCACATTTCAGCATGTCAAGTGGATGAAAGCTTGTTGACTCTTCTTTGAACTTTTGACTTTCTCTTAAGATGGGCGCATATGGAGGGTGGTGGAGGATGAAGTGTCATGCCTTAGAAAATATTTTAGCATTTCCACAACCTTAGGAGGGCGCATTTAGCCATAGGTGATGGACGAACTTTTTCCTTTGAATATTTTTCCATCAACCTCTTTCAAAGTGGGCGCATTTGGCCATAGGTGAAGGATGAAGTGTCAGACTTAGGCATTTTTCCTCATCTTTTCCAGCTTCTCCATGCCTTACTATAAATAGTAAGTCTCTTGATTTTCACACCTCCGAGGCTCAAATTGTTTTGAAATTTTAAACACTGCATCTTCGCAACCTCGTTAGCCCATTGATACTGCCATTATGAGCTGACCTGCTAAAAATAGCATACTTCTGAAGGTAGTTTGCTATTTATAGTAACTACTCGTTTCTGATATCTCCACAACTCCGTTTGGCTTGAAATTTGGATGTTGTGATCCTCACCATGTGACTTGCCTGCTGACATCGGCACCTGCTGCTGACCTGCTATTTTTAGCCTGTTTTTGAAACGACTTACTATAAATAGTAAGTGCTCCGTTTGTCTTCAAATTTTATCAGCACCTGGAAGACGTTGATCGCGGTGGTATACACCGGTTTTCGAAAATTCTGACTTTTTACCCCTCTTTTCAGGCCTTGAAGCTGCAAACCCTAATTTGTCTTGCATGCATACCAGATGATCTCCGTTTGTTCTCGTTTCTATTGCATTGCGTTCAACTTGTGATTTTGAAGTGCTGGGAGGCGGCTCCCTGGATGTATCTGCTAAAAATAGTAAGTTCCTAAATAAGTGATTATCTCTGTTTGCATGTCACATCATCGCAAAACTCTCGAAAAACCCATAAGGAATATGCAGACATGCAAAGAAAACCCTGACATGCAAACCCTAAAAATAGCATCCGAAGGCTGAACTCTAAAAGTCGTTATCTCACTTTGCATGTCATATCGTCGCGAAGGTCTCAGAAAACCCAGAAAGAATCTCCAGACATGCACTGAAAAACTCTGCATATAAGCCCTAAAATCTGCTCTAGAAGCTGAACGGCTAAAAATAATAAGTGGTTTGTTTTCACTCAAAATTTGCATGCGAGCTGCTTGATGTGTTCTGGATGCAGTGTGGTTGTTAAAACTTCAAGAACACTGAAGGAACGCCCTGAATTGCACACTTACTAAAAATAGTAAGTAATCGGAATTTGATGATATTTCAGTGGAGACTTGCTGGAAGCATACTGACAGCAATGTTAGTCTCTAATTTCAATTTACTCACCTCATTTGACCACAAATTGGCAAGGAAGTTCAAAACCCTAATTTTCAGTCTTGGCCAAAATTCACGTTTAAACTCAATGACGGGCACAATCCTTGAAAGGCAGACAGCAGAAAGAGAGGGAAAGAGAGAGAGAAGGACAAAAACCAAAGCCAAAAGACCAGAATGGAGCAAAAATAAGGGGTCCCCATCTTGAATGGGGCGATGTGTGAAAAGGTCACAACAGGTCGCATGAATACAAGTATACACATGAGTGCACTCAAGTCCAAAGCATGTAGTTTGCAAAGCATACACTTGAATACATGTAAGTCACAAAGTATACACGTGAGTATGCACTTGAATTCACAAGGTATATGCTTGAATACACTCGAATACACATAAGCCACAAGGTATACACCTAAATACACTCAAATACACATAGGTTACAAGGTATATACCTGAATACACTCGAGGTTAGTATGTCTGCTTAAATCATTACAGCAGGAAGTTCAGAAATAATGACAGCAAATTATCATAAAATATTGCCTTCAATAAAATGCCTTAAAGCAATAATTTTCTTCCAATATTATAAACACCGAACTAGAAAATATATGACAAAATTGCTAGAATTTGTTCCAAGATGTCCCCGAAACAAGTTGCGCTCAAACACATTAATTTAAAGTATAAAAGCTGCAATTGGGAAGCAAAAGGGACAAGTCAGCATACACATCGGATCTTTGTCCTCACCTTTGGTTTGGAAACCATCCAAATTGCATCCTAGAAACTTGTGCTATATTCCAATACCCTCAGGCTATGACACTCAGAACATTAAAAATGTTAAATACTAAAGTGCCACAATCATCTTTTACTTTGTGGATTGAGGTTGGCAGGGCCCACAAATAGGCCCGTCTACCAATGAAGCATAAATCTGCAAAAAAACCCGATTAATCGCGATTTTTAATAAATCTGCAGGCTGGACGATTTTTTCCTCGATTTTTTGAAAAAATCGTTGACTTTTTGGTTGACTTTTTGGTCAATGATTTTTTTTCGTTTCAAACTGCAAATTTGCCAAAAAAACGTGTTTAAAATCTGGAAAAAAACGAAATCGAGCTGATTTTCGCACAAGAAAAACCATGAGACCATGGCTTGTTGCTTATTATTATGCTTTGATAGATTTTTTCCAAGCATCCATAGCTTGTTTGAAAGCACCTGTTTTAGGCTTTTAGCCATAGCAGCAAGGCAATGAACTGTTTGAACTTTGATAAAATGCTTTGGTAGACATGTATGAAAAATGTGGTAGCATAGACAAGGCAGTGAACTGCTTGAAAAAAATGTCTCAAAGAAATGTAGTCTCATGGTGATGGAATGCCATGACGAATGCCATAACAAGCAAATTGCTATGGATTGTCATGGCATTCCATCAATAACTACATTTCTTTGAACATTTACAAATAGTCCACTCTTTGTCTATGTTATATTAGTATTATGCTTTGGTAGATTTTTTCCAAGCATCCATAACTTGTTCGAAAGCACTTGTTTTAGGCTTTTACCCATAGCATGAAGGCGTTGAACTGTTTGATAAAATGCTTTGGTAGACATGTATGAAAAATGTGGTAGCATAGAAAAGGTAGTGAACTATTTGAAAAAATGCTTCAAAGAAATGTGGTCTCATGGTGATGGAATGCCATAACGAATGCCATGACAAGCAAATTGCTATGGATTGTCATGGCATTCCATCACCAACAAATGCCATGACAAGCAAATTGCTATGGACTGTCATTGCATTCCATCACCATGAGACCACATTTCTTTGAGGCATTTTTTGAAACAGTTCACTACCTTGTCTATGCTATTGCTTTACTATTATGCTTTGATAGATCTTTTCCAAGCATCCATAACTTGTTAAAAGCACCTGTTTTAGGGTTTAGCCATAGCAGCAAGGCAGTGAACTGTTTGATAAAATGCTTTGGTAGACATATATGAAAAATGTGGTAGCATCGCACAACCTGCCACCATCGATATTTATGTAGTTGTAGTATGTTTTGTGCAATGAAATCAGCGATATGAATATAACCAACAAAATCCTATTTTCTATAATTCATGGATTGAACTCTGTATTTTATTTGCTCTCAATGTCTGTAATAATGCTATGGAAATGCCATTAATTTTTTTTAAAAGTAGTTTCTGACTATTTTTCTTCAATTTTTTATGTTTTTTTGTAAATCCTATTTTTTCCCGATCTTTTCCCGATTTTTTCAAAAAATCCTGAACTTTTGGTTTGCCGATTTATTCCCCAAACGATTAATGCTGCTATGCCGTCTACTATTCTTTTTAAATTTATTTATAACAATACGGTGGCCACACTTTATCAACCTCCCATTTGAAATCATACAATGACCAAAGAAAATATCAAGTGAGGGTCTTCTATATGGCAAAAAAAAATTGATTAAATATTAATGACTCCTTTCTACTTATCACCAACAAAATACAACATGACCAAAATGGTTACTTTTGCTATTAGAAAAATCACATAACATATTACTCACTAATATATTAATAATATTTGCCTCGAAATACCAAAATGATAATGTTTTGAAATTACAAGAAAACCCTTCACAAAAAATATAGAATCTATTCCAAATTGGAAATTGAAGAAAAATACCCAAATGACCAAAATAATAGACACTAGAAAACCACAAACCAATTGATATTTGAAATCCTTTGATCTTCGGCCCAACTTTTAAGATCTTCAATATGCTCCTAAAATAATCTTTTTGCACATGTGCAACCCCTAGATGGAATTGCCTCTATTGAATATGAAGGTTTTTGTCCTCAAATCCAATCTAGAAACCAAGAGGGCTTTTGTTCTGTAATTTCGATACCAAGATGGTTTTTGTTCTTTGATTTCAATACCAAGAGGATTTTCATCCTCTAACCAAAAGATGAACAGCAAGTGCTCAATCTTTAAGAAAGGGGTTTGTTTTGAAAACAGTGGATGGATTTTCCTCAAGCCCGACTCCTTTAATAATCTCTTGTTTGTTATTTTAAGCCTTGCTTAAGAAATCTCTTGAAGTTTTGTTTTATCTTTTTAATTTAATATATCGATTGGCCCCTTTGTCCTAGTGACACTTTTTATTGATACATAAGTTGCAGCTAGGGCTGCACCATTATAATTATTGAAAAAATATTTTACATTGATTTTCTAGTAACTTGGCTTTGTCTTTAGGTAGTAGACACATATGGCTCTTTTCGAGCAAAATGAGCCTTTCTCATATAGCTATACTGTAATCTACTTATAAAAACTTATGTTGTACCTTGAGACTATTACCTGCCACCTACAAGCATGTTGTCAAAATCATAGAGCCACTCCAAATCATACACAAGCTCCAAATTGTTCAATCTTTTCATAAATTGGCAGCCTTTCGTTGCAAGTGTTCTATGTTGCATTCGAGTCCTTGTTCTGAAATTGCCAAAGAACAGTAGCCATTCAACTATCGCCACTTCTATCACTAGAGGGATGTCCTTTGGCCGTAGTAACCCTACATCATATCTTGCAACTTGTAACAATTCGTCCAACCCTCCCAAGTTGTGCTTTTTGAACAAAGTACAGGAAAGGGCTTTTATAACCTCCTTTGGCTCCCCCAAATTGAGCAACGATGCGATGAAACAAGACATGATATTTGTGTTCACCTTGTAATGGCTTTCGTCCTCCATGAAGTCTGTGCCCAAAATCCACCGAACAACCTTCCAAGTTCTATTACAATGCTCCTTTAAAATCATCTTCAGCCTTTGGTCCATAATCACCCCGAAGGTCATTTGATGTCGTTGGTTGGTTAATCACACAAGCATATCCATGCCTTTCGAGACCTTAGAACAACTACAAGTTTTTGCTATGCCTTCCATTTGAGTGGATATGGGTAATATAGGCTACACCCGGGCCTCTCCCACGCTTCACATAGTTTTTATGTTTCCTTAGGATCTTACCAAAATCCAACAATTGTCCTTCTCATGCCGGTGTACTCTCTCGCCATTTGGCTCCCTTTGAGTACCTTCTTTCCATTTGTCAATGTACTTGGCTGAGATATTCCTCGTGCCATCTTGATCAGGATCTATGCTTTCTTGATTAGCTATCTTCTCAGTTTATGCACGCACTCGTGTGGGAAGCATCAATTGCTTTATTTTCTAGCCTATTCACTTCACCATTCCCCTCGCAGTAGATATGGGAGATCTTAAACTCTTCTAGGCATTCTAAGAAGCCCATGCATTCTTCCAGAATATTGTTTAGCTTCTAGTTTATCATTTGGCATTTAATTAAGGCGTTGTGTAGTGTCCCCTTCTTTGTGACCTCTCAGAATGCTATTTTAGCCTTATTAATTCCCGAAGGCTAAAGGCGTAATAAGGGAATTTATTTATTTAATTATTTAATATTTCTTGGGAAAAAGCTAAAGTTAAAAGGTAATATTAAGTGATTAATTAAATAAAGTTAGAAAGTGACTTTAAGTGAAATATTTAAAAGATAACTTTATTAAGTCACTTTATTATTTTGAGCGGGAAATTAAAGTGAGTATTATAAAAAGGCATTTGGGGTTCATTTTCATTCATTCTTGGATATTATTTCTCACTTTCATTTCAGAGAGTTTTTCAAAAGCTTCTTTGGTCAATGGGTTTGGAAACCCTAGGGCACCAGTTTCGGTAGTGAAACTAATCTACCCTAGCTGGATTTGTGGAGGAAGTCACACAGGCTTTCTACAAGAGTAAAATGCAAATTTGGTGGGTCTCTTTCAGAGACGAAATTTGAGGAAACGATTTGTCTCAAGGTTGAGTTGAGGCAAGGGTTTGAGATTGAAGATAATACTATATTTCTGCCTTTCTATTGTTATTGTTGGCCGAGTCTTATGGCTGCAACGACTTCCATTCTGTGGTCATTCTTTCTTCACTAAGGACGTGTTGGCTGGGAAACCCTAGGCGCTACACTATTTGAGCATTTTGGGCAGAGACGTGTGGTTATTTCTGAGCCTAAACCCTTGTTTTATTTGTCAATACATGGGGCAACCACTATACACAATTTCAATCTGAGTAAGGGCATGATTCATCTCAATACATATGCGTCGGTAGTTTCTTCTCTGTCCAAGGTGTGAAACTGAAGTTGTCAAGGGCGTGTTAAAGCAGACCTGAGCGCTTGGTATTTGGGTCATATTCTGGCATATAAAGTTTAAACCCTAGACGTGCATTGTGGGAGATGGAAACTTGCTGTTTTTGAAGGGCGAGTCACTTCCGGAGCTGTTCGTTGCACTACATCAGAGCCTAAGTCTGCAATTCTTCCATTGTCAGTCATTTCCAGAATCAGTGTATGGTTCAGGTTGGAGTTCTTAGTTTGCTTGTCTCTTTGTGAACATAGATGGTCTGATTTCATATGTATTTCTGAGATAAAGAGGTCTGAGTGTAATTCTGGGCAGATTGTACCTTGTAAATGAGAGTAGTTGCCTTGCAAATAGAAGAGTTATGTGAAATGTAGTCATGAATCAGTCATAGGGTATTTTTTGAGTATGAATATTCTGGAAACTAGTTTGGGAAGGGGTTTCATATTCTAGAAATTACATTAAATCTGCTATTTGCATTCCTATAAATCTATATGCATTTATGTGAGTCAAATCTGCTCAATATAGCACTAAGTATTGTGCAAGGCGTCATAGTTTTAAGTCTGAAACTGTTTTCCTGAATATACAATATAGTTTCAGTCCAGTATAAGTTTGGGTTAGACTCAAAAGTTGTCTTATAGTTCATGCTACCTCTATTTATGATGTTCATTATTCATGCAATGTATTGTATTCAATTTGTTAAAATGGAACATCTACCAAATTGAAAAAATCGCAAAACTTTACACCTCCCGGAAAGGATCTTTACAGTGGTATCAGAGTTGGTCTTCTGCCAGCCTGTGCATTTTGTGGGCTCAGTAGTCTTCAGTTTCATGATCATTTATGAATCCTGAAGATCAAGCCTACATAACGAACAAGGAAGAAGGGCAAGAGAAGAAGGTTTTGATCTATTTGCCTCAAATTCTTCTTCCAAAGAGGAAAACATGGGTGAAAGACGTGAAATGGGGAATAGACATGATATTCCTGAGGGTAGTACATATCAAATCCTCAATGATCTTGCTAGAATTCAACAAGTGGTGCGGCTCCTAAATCAGCTTGTGAATGATAGAAACAATGCTGGTAACAATGGCAAGAATGGTAATAATGGTAATGGGGACACAAATGGTCATCATGGAGGCAACGGGAATAATGGAGAAGCAAGTAACACACATATTCCAGCACATAGTCACACTAGGACAGCTAGTAGAGTGACTCCCAGGCCTCTAATGCCACAATTCTTGGGAAGTTAGCCAATTGGAAATCAGGGGTAGCTAGCACAAGGCAAGGGGTTCTCTAATTATTTGAGAGAATATCAATCTCTTGGAGATGAGTTCCATGCTGCCATGACATCACGGGACTTATGTGCTATTAAATATACGAATAGACCCAAAGATCAGAATAGGGGTCCTTAGAATCAGAACTTGCAACGTAAGGTGGGGAAACTTTCTATACCGTCAATTGATGGGTCCAGTAAGTGCACTGCTAGATCATGGGTTCAGAAGCTGGACACATATTTTCAGCTCAACCCGATGTTGGAATCAAAAGCAATTAAGTATGCCACCTTGCACTTGGAGGGTGAAGCTCATGAATGGTGTGTTGTACCCAAACCAATTTTTTTGCTTCATCAAGGCATTTTGCATTTAAAAGTCTAAACCTTGTTAAAATGTTGTGAAACACAGTTTTGGGCAATGTCAAGCATGGAGTTTTTGTCAATAGTTTGTCAGTCAAAGTCAGTTATATTGGTCAAACCTGAAGCAGAGACTCAAAATAGAGTTTTTCACGATGGAGGAGCATCTCACGACGGCATTTCATATTGCAGACGGTCATTTCAATGATCGAAACAGAGTTTTTAGAGCTCAAATCATGGAGATTTTTCAGAGGAAAATCCTCAAAGTGCAAGTATAGCTCAGGGGCGCCCAGTTTTTTGGAGGTCAAAATCTTGTCTGAAGTGCTCAAGCATCCAGTCAATCTCTTCAGAATCAGCCTGGCTATCCGTCGAGCTATCCAGCGAGGCGTTCCGAGACTCACAGCTCCAGTTATTCACGACAGAAGTCAAAGTCCCTAAATTTTAGGAGATAGAAATTTTGCTCTTTTCAGGCAAAAGCGCGCCTCTAGCCTGAGGGCGCCCATTTCAAGGCAGGGGTAAAACTTGTCAGTTTTAATGCTGAATGCAGTCAATTCGTTCACAGCTAGTCTGCTTATCCGACGAGATATCAAGCGCAGTCATCCGACTCTCAGAGTTCCGGTGGCAGTCATCCAAAGATCGGCTTAAAATGGAGTTTTCATGTTTCTGAGCTTCTCCGTTTATGCCCAGTGCAAGTACAAGCCAGGGGCGCTGGCTTAAAGGACCCCTCAGATGCCAGAATTTGCAGACAGGATCTTCATGACATCAGTAGTATTCTTGTCCAACTCCGCGATGCATCATTCAGCTTGTCGATCCGACGTTCCTGGTGGTCGTGGCGGAGATTCTACTAAGCACGTAATTTTCCGGGCGGAACCAACAAATGGTTTTCAGTGCATTTTCATGGTCTTTAGGCGCCTAGCCTTTAGGCTGGTCAGATGAGCCCGTTCGCGTTCGAAGTCTTCACGACTATTGAGCGTAATCAATTTATCTTTCCAACGAGCATAGCCGTCAGCCTTCAGCATTTGGCAGTCGCTCGTGCGTGCGAGGTCTTTGGTGTCATATTACAAGGTGAAGATGTCCGAAAACGTTCAGAAAATGGCTAAGTCTGGGAGCGGTAAACATATTAAAAATACGCACTGGAGAATTTGAGGTCTTAGAAGCAGTTTTCTTGCCTCGACACCTCCAGTGACTTCTCTTAAGAGCCCTCCTGGCTGTCCGTTAAAACAGATAATGCCTGAAACGGGTCATCCGGCTCGATTATCGGTATCCAAAAGTAGAGATTGTTTGGCGATGTTTGATTTTACCGTTGAAATGTCCAAAGTGCAACC
>VDFB02126189.1:0-27766 GCA_007258455.2 Sequoia sempervirens
GAAGAAATATGACAAAGATACTTGCTTTTTTGTAGCCTTTGATTGCTCACAAGTTAGTATAAATAGAGGAGCCCATTCTACCAAATGCTACACTTATCTTTCTGATTAACTTGATGTTTTTCTATGAGTTGAGAATTATTTTGGATTTAGTATTTGTGGTTATTGTGAGATTTTGTGAGAATTTACAAAAGGATAGTCAAGTGGAACTTGGTAGAGGTGTTGATCAATTGGTAGATTCACACTAGGAAGGAGTATAATCAATTGGAGCTTATACAGGCATGCTAGTTTTTATACCTTTGTCTTTATGTTGGAAAGGATAAAATAGTTTGTTTACTATGTTTGGGAAAAGAGTGTTTTTTAATATGTTGTGGTGTTTGTATGAGACTGTTTCTTTCATGGTTATGCAATATGTTGTAGAACCTATCTTGTTGATTATGTCTTTATGTACCCTATTTATGAAAGTTTATTTGAGTGCAACATAGTTATACTATGTGTAGTTATCTTCACTTTATGAAGGGAGTCTTTGTTAGACATAAGTAGCATTATGCAAGATGTTGTATAAACACTTTGGTGTTATAGTCGAATTTTTATGGGTTGATTATGTGGGTTTATTCCTGAAATTGGTTAGATCCATGGGAAAGGGGGTAACCTAGATATAGAGAATGATTATTATAAACCAAATTGAGCTAGGAAGGTGGGTGAACGTGTGACGTCTACTCTAAGTTAAGGGTAATGGAAACTTTGGCCAAATTAGTGTAAGTAGCCATTGTTTACTCTATCGATTTCATTGTGATTCAGGATTACATACTAGGCATGGGATGTTCATACATGTAAGTTGTGACGACTATATGTTAGTCTAGAAATTTATAGGAAACAACACCAAGCTCAAAATAGGTTGTTGTTAAGAGGTTACCAAACCAATATCTTCTTCGAAGGGTAAGGCCATCTTACCAGTTAGGTAGATGTGTAGGGGACTGCAGTAAGTCCAAGGTTGGTGAAAAAGCGCTTGAGTGATGCTTCTCCTCTTCAGTTAGCAGCCAAGATTTGAGGGGGAACTCCTAGACCATTGTACTTTATAAATTTTGTAAGCTTGTTTAAGCTATGTATGTATTTTGTATCCATTTCTATTGGAATTGAAAATATGAAATGTCATATGGAAGTCATGTATCATCATTATTTGAATCAATGAAAGGAATTTTGTCATATGCAATGGTAAAGTTTGAAATGTGTTTCAAATGTGCATTTATTATTCAAAGGAAAATAAATTTTGTATTTCTCTTAAAGGTTAGTTGCATAAAATTTTCATGTGTGGGTAAAACGTAGGAAAATTACTCTGTAGAACAATGGGAATTTTACACAAAGGTTGGACTAAAATGTTGATTTTGATTGTAGGATCTAAAGCTGTTAACTTTCAACTATGACCAAGGATTTGATTTGGATGATGATCAAATATGGATTATAAGTATGGTGGATAAAAAATGATAGTGTCTGGAATGATTTAAGTATATCCTAATATTCTCAAAGATGTTGGATATGACTTCAAGGATGACTAGTGATGTAGGAGCATCGACTTGCGCTTTCAAATTTTGGTGTGCATTCATATTTTGGGTTTGGTGTTTATCTTGGCTTTCAAATTTTGGATTGTGTTGGTAATAAAGGCATGGTGGTTTTGAAAGGAAAATTGAACTTTGAAAATGGACAACCATACATCCACATGGAGAAAAGTAGGCACATTGTATATGCTATAGAAAATCAAAGCTCACATACCCATGGCTAAGGAGGTGGTGGCTGAGATATATGTTAAAACAAATTAAAACCTTTAGGAGGACCATGTGGGAGAAAGAAAGAAAGGACGATTAAAATTTTAGTTATCAAAGAGATTGTAACATGGGGAGAGGTAGTTATCGAGCAAAAAGAAGCAATGAAGAAAGAAAAGATAGTCGCCAAGCTGAGAGTGGGAGTGTAGGAAAGAAGAAGAAATGTGGGCAGCATATAGAAGAAGTCGATGGTGAAAAGAGTGAATAAATGATTGGGAGAAAATGTGCAGGTAGAGGCACTGAAGAGTAATGCAATAGTGCAAGAAAGTCACAAGTTGGCTATAGCATTTGTTTTCACTAGATGAGCGCCCAAACCATTATGTATTGCATAGTTTCTAAAATATTTACTATATTTATTTATGTATTATTGTTTTTCTATTTAAGTCCAATGTGATGAATGTGATTGCTAAGTAGGCAGTAATAAATTAGTGGAAAAGAATTTGATGATGGTTTAAGAAACTCTTGAATTTCCTTTCCATATTAAAAGTAGTTGGTTGCACAACTACCTTTTTTTTATTTCCTTTGCAAAAGATAGAGGAGTAGTCTTTCTTGCTATTTTTATTTTCAATTGTCTAAATTCCTCTCTACTTCTAGTCATGGGTGTTGTTTGATGTGGAAGACAGTAATGAAAGAACAGATAGGCAGCTTGGTGTTGTTTTGTAACTCCTACTATTAGTTATATTAGAAAGACAAATTTGCATTTGATTGTGTCTACAATCATCAATTTTTGGTATTAGAGTAGCAAGTGATTGGGCAGGGTAAAGTTGGGCAAGATGCCACCAAGAAGAATGCCAAGAGGAGGTGCCAAAAGAGGCATGCATGAAGGGATTATTGAGATGTTGCATAATCTTATGGCAAGAATGGATTCCATGGAGCAAGTACAAAGGAGAGGTTTACTTGTTGGAGATATAAGTGGCAATGAAGAAGAGGAGCAGCAAGCTAGAGAAGAGGTAGTTCATGGAGGAGAAGAAGAAACTGATGGAGTTGAAGTGAGATTATTGAGAGAATTCATGGGGTTGGAGCCAAGACCAAGATAGAGGTTCCTATCTACTCAAGAAGCCTTAATGTAGAGGATCTCATTGATTGGATCAATGATCTTAACAATTATTTTATATACGAAGAAGTGGAAGAGGAGAAATGAGTCAAGTTTACATGTACAAGACTCAAAGGCCACACTGCTATGTGGTGGGATTATGTTTAGTCAGAAAGAAGAAAGAAAAATAAGGAGAAGATGACTTATTGGGCTAGAATGGTTACGAATTTGAAAGCTAAGTTCCTTCTTGGAGATTACTAGACTAACCTATTTAAAAGATTATAAAATATTAAGTAGAAAGAGATGAGTTTGGAAGAATACATAGAATTCTACAAGCTTGTGATTCGATTAGGGCATAGTGAGGAAGATATGGAGAAGATAGTTAGGTACTTTTATGGATTGAGATATAGTTTTCAAGATGAATTGATTATTTTATCCCCTGGAGCTCTTGAAGAGGCCTACCAAATTGCAATCAAATCAGAGGAGAAGCTTACAAGAGAGAAAAATCAATAAGAGTAGAGGAAGAGGAGCAAGAGGAAGAGGTCAGCACTCTAAAGGACAAAAACACCATCAAGGTGAAGAAGTAGGCACTTCTAGTGGAAAAGAAAATCTAGAGAGAGGATGTTTTCAAAATAGAGGAGGGAGACCATTTGGTAGAGGAAGTTACCAAGGTAGAGGAAGAGGCTTCCCATGCAAGTTCTTTAAGTGTAACAAGTTTGGTAACAAGAGTTGGGAGTGTTCTGAGATTACACAAGAAGACCACACAAGGCCTGAGAGGAGTAATTAGATTGTGCAAGCAAACCAAGAGAGTGTGGGGTCACATTCTCATCACTTAGAAGAAACAGAGATAGGAGAATATTTTATGTTCAAACTAGTATTGTTGAAGCCACCAAAGGAGAGTCAGGAACCCATGCAAAGAAGATATTTATTCAAGATCAATTGCAAGGCTAAAGTTAAGTGTTGCAAAATTATTATTGACAACGGTAGTACAAATAATTGTGTCAAATTAAATGGTGAACAAGCTAGCTCTTACTAGAATAAAACATCCTAATCCATATCATGTTTCTTTGTTGCAAAAGGGGCATCAGTTATTAGTAGATGAGTAGGCCTCTATAGAGTTTCAGTTAGGTAAATATAAGGACACTGTTATGTGTGACATTATGCCCATGGATGTTTTCCATGTGCTTCTTTGTAGGCCTTGGAAATTTGATTGGAGAGACATACATGATGGAAGAAACAATATCTACACTTTTCAGAAGGATGGTAAAAACCATACATTGTTTCCTTTGAGAGGAAAAAAATGGGATAAGAAGAGCAGCAGTAGCAGTAAGGTTATGTTGGTGAGTGGAAAAGAATTTTTGTATGATATGAAGAAATAAAAAGTGGGATATGAATTGGTACTCAAGCCTAAGGATGCTCTTTCCTCCACAAAGTTGGATGACTTACTAAATGAGATAAAATACATATTAAAAGAGCATATACATATTATGGTTGTTGATTTTCCAAATCTTTTGCCTCAAATGAGGAGTATTAGTCACCATATATATTTGGTTCTAGAGGTTATCCTACCAAACAAGGTTGCATATACATTGACTCCCAAGGAGAATGAGGAGATTAGAAAGTAGTTTGAAGAGTTTCTAGAAAAAGGGTTGATAAGGGAGAGTCTTAGCCCGTGTGTTGTACCAACAGTCCTAGTACCTAAGAAAGGAAATTGGAGAATGTGTATAGACTCCAAAGAAATCAATAAGTTAACCATTCAATATAATTTTCCTATTCCAAGGATGGATGATTTAGAGGATTGTTTGAGTGGTTCTATGTATTTTTCAAATATAGAACTAAAGAGTGGTTACCATCAGATTAAGATCAGATCTAGGGATGAATAGAAGACAACGTTTAAAACTAATGATGGTCTTTATGAATGGATGGAATGCCCTTTGGGATTACAAATGCACCTAGTACTTTTATAAGGCTTATGAATGAAGTCTTGAAACCATTCTTATTGAATTTGTGATAGTTTATTTGGATGATAAACTAGTTTTTAGCAAGTCCAAAGAAGAACACCTAGAGCACTTAAGGTTGGTTATGACATAGTTGCATGAGGAGAAGCTATTGATCAACCTCAAGAAGTGTACCTTTATGAAGACTAAATTAGTATACTTTGGTTTTATGGTATCCAGAGAGGGCTTGAAGATGGAAACAAAGAAGTTTAAGGCCATTATTGATTGGCCAACACTTAGGAGTGCTTATGAGGTAAGAAGTTTCCATGGACTTGCTAGCTTTTATAGAAATTTTATCAAAAATTTCAATAGCATAGTTGCTCCTATACTTGACACTATAAAAGGGCATAAAAAGAAGTTTGAATGAACCCAAGAGGCTGAAAAATGTTTTAGATTTTTAAAAAAGAAAGTAACTAAACAACCTATACTTTTGTTACCTGATTTTAACAAAGTCTTTCAAGTAGAATGTGATGTTAGTGGCTTAGAAATAAGGGTTGTCCTAAGTCAAAAAGGGAAACTAGTTTCTTATTTCAATGAAAATTTGAATAATGCTAGGAAGAAGTATTCAGCTTATGACCTTGAGTTTATGCATTGGTTCAATCTTTGAAGAAGTGGAGGAACTACTTGCTTCCCAAAGAGTTTTTAGTTTACATAGATAACCATGCACTTCAATTTATAAATAGCCAACATAAGTTGAATCAAAGGCGTGCAAAGTGGGTAGAGTACCTTCAGAGTTTTAATTTTGTGTTGAAACATAATAGTGGGAAAGAAAACAAAGTTGTTGATGTGCTGAGTAGAAGAAGTCTATTTAATATAAGAAATTCAAGAAAATAGTGTTGGGTTTGATAGCTTGAAGGAATTGTATGAAAATGATTTGGATTTTAGAGATACATATGAAGCTTGTAGTAATCCTATCAATAGAGATAGAGGACCATAGATTGATTTTATGTTGCAAGGGGGTTTTTTATTCATAGGTAATCAATTGTGAATTCCTAGAGGGTCAATGAGAGAGAATCTCTTGAAAGAAAAGCATTGTGGCGGCCTAGTACAAAATTTTGGACGAGAAAAAACCTACCTATAGCTGAGTACACACTATTATTGGCCACGAATGCAAGTAGGTGTGAAGAGTTAGGAGAGATGTAGAGTATGCTAGCATGCAAAGGGAAGTAGTCAAAACACTAGTTTGTACCAACCACTACATATGCCACATAGACCTTGGGATTCTGTAAGTATGGATTTTGTTTTAGAATTTCCTAGAACTCAAAGAGGAAATGATTCCATTTTTTTGTTGTGGATAGGTTTTCAAAAATGGTTCATTTCATTCCTTGCAAGAAGACTAGTGATGCAACAAATATAGCTAACTTTTTTCAAACAAGTGGTGAGGTTGCATGGTATACCCAAGAGTATAGTATCTAACAGAGACACAAAGTTTGTGGGACACTTTTGGAGAAAGCTTTTGAAGAAGTTGGGCACCCATCTCAGTTTTAGCTCAGCTTACTATCCCCAAATGAATGATCAAACAAAAGTGGTTAACATAAGTTTGGGTAATATTTTGAGGTGTCTTGTTGAAAACACACCTAGTAATTGGGATATGGCTTTAACAAAAATTAAATTTTCTTATAATGATTCTACAAATAGAAGTATAGGTTTGATCCCATTCTACATTATTTATGGTATGCATCCAAGAGGTGAATTTGAACTCAGAGATCGGTAATTTTGAGAGGAGAAGTGCAGGTGTTGATGATTTTTCCAAAGGTATTCATGACCTTCATGAAGAGGTCAAATTGTAGATTGAGAGGAGAAACCATCAATACAAGCAGTATGTTGATAAGAAACGTAGGGAAGTGAATTTTTTAGGTTGATGATCTCATTTTAGCTCATCTCAGGAAGGATATAAATTACTAAAAGGTGAATACAACAAGCTAAAAATGAAGAAGATCAATCCTTATAAGGTTCTTAGAAATTTTTCCACCAATGCTTATGAGATAGCTCTTCCTTTTGAGATGGGTATCTCTCCCATCTTTAATATGGTTGATTTTTACTTATAAATGTGAGGAAACAAATAGAAAAATGGACACAAAGTTGATTCCAAGATGGGAAAATCAAGTGACCAAGCCGGCTCTGATCGATATTGAGTGCATCTTGGAGAAGTAGTTGTTGAAGAAGACCTGAGAAAAGGAATATTTCAAAAACTTGGTGAAATGGAAAGATCATCCTTTGGAGGATGCCACTTGGTTAACAACTACGAAGATCTCCAAATATGGTCATAGTGTTGATGACCTCATGAGTAGGATCTCATGATTTTTTTTGTTTCTGGTGGAGCTTGATGCAAGAGCATCATCTTTCTCTTTCAAATTTTGGCGTGCATTCATATTTTGAGTGTGGTGTTTGTATTGGCTTTCAATTTTGGATTATGTTGGTAATAAAGGTATGGTGGTTTTGAAAGGAAAAATGAACTTTGTAAATGGAAATTCATACATACACATGGAGAAAAAAAGCACATTATATATGTTATAGAAAATAAAACCTCATATATGCACAACTAGAAGAAGATAAGGAGATTAAAATTTATGCAAAACTAAATCCTCGAGAACCTGCAGTTGAGGAGGTGGTGACTGAGATATATGTTAAAAAAAATTAAAGCCTTTAGGAGGACCACGTGGGAGAAAGAAAAAAGGGATAGTTAAAATTTCAGTTATCAAAGAGATTATAACGTGGGGGAGAGGTAGTTATAGAAGGAAATTATCGAGCAAAGAGAAACATCTAGGAAATAAAATATAGCTACCAAGGTGAGAGTGAGAGGTTGGCACAAGAAAGAAGAAGAAACATGGGAAGCAAACAAAAGAAGTTGATGGTGAAAAGAGTGAATAAATGATTGGGAGAAAATGTGTAGGTAGAGGCGTTGAAGAGTAATACAATGGTGCATGAAAGTCATGGGTTGGCTATGGCATTTGTTTTCACCAAATGAGTGCCCAACCATTATGTGTTGTGTAGTTTTTAAAATATTTACTATCTTTATCTGTGTATTATTGGTTTTTTGTTCAAGTCCAATGTGATGAATGTGATTGCTAAGTAGGCAACAATGAAGTAGTGGGAAATAAGCCGATTATGGTTTAAGAAACTCTCCAATTTACTTTGCATATTAAAAGAAGTTGGTTGTGTACCTTCCTTTGTTTTATTTCCTTTACAAAAGATATAGTGAAGTAGTCTTTCTTGTTGTTTTTATTTGCAATTGTCTAAATTCCTCTCTACTTCCAATCATGGGTGTTGTTTGATGTGGACGATAGTAATAAAAAAATAGATAGGAAGATTGGTTTTTTTTTGTAACTCTTGTTGTCAGTTATATTAGAAAGACAAATTTTCATTTGATTTATGTCTATAGCAATAAAATAGGGTTATGATCAAGTGGATGAGTGAAAGTATTGGTGTGATGATTGGATAATTGGATTGATTTGGAAGAAAATGGTTATCTTAAGTTTGGCTTCAACATTGTGTGTTTCAAAAAGATACCGATTTGGGAAATGTTTTCAAACAAACAAAAGGATTTCAAACTTGACTTGACTCAACTTGGTAGTAAAGGTTTTGGAACAAGAACTTTGGTATGTACAACACTCAAACAAGAAGTCACAATAACAAGCCTCTATTTGTTTAGTAAAGAGTGTATTAACTTAATGTGGGCCCACACAATAAAATGCCTTCACATGAGTGCATAACTAGGGTATGAAAAGTTCATATACCACTTCTACACCCCTTACCTTGAAAGGATAAGGCTCAATCAAGGAATAACTGCTATCTATTATCTTTGAATCTAGCAATGCTCCATTAATGGGATAACCCCCTACGAAACTCGTTTGTTTCATAGTTCTGTGTACTTCAAGCATGCAAAATGAGGCAATTTTTGATTGCCCTCAATGTGTATTCCTAAACCTCAAATCATCTGTTTGAGCATCTCTCATTGTTCATCTTTCAAAAATCTTTGAAACAAATATTTTTGTTGATTCCCACTCTTTGGGAGTTAGTTGATTTTTCACTCATGTCAGAGCATTGATTTTCAACGCTCCTACATGAGCCTTATGTTAGAAAAGTTACTCCAAGTGTTGGAGCGGTGAAAATCACCGCTCCTACACTTTGCATTCATCCTTATATGCACAAGCGGTGATTTTCATTGCTAATGCATGTTTCCTTTCACCAAGTCTTTCACATGACCGAGCGGTAATTTTCACTACTAATGCATATCCATGTTTCAAAAAATTTGGAGCGGTGATTTTCACCACTCCTACATTTTCCCTCCCTTTTTGTGCTTCGTCATTTATGCAACTCGAGTTCATTAATGATATTTTTCTAATGACTTATTAAAGTTGTTTTAGGTTAATTTACCCTCAATTTTTATCCATCCTCTCTTCCTCCTCGCACTAGTCATTCTCCAAACTCCAAACAAGATTGTGTTCATGGATTTTGCAGGCTTTCAAGATAGGGTTTCAATCACTTTCATCAAGTACATTTTTGTCTTTCTTCTTCGTCGATCTTTGATGCTATTCTCTCTTTCAATTAGGGTTTTGATGCTTTCATTTTTGAATTTTTTTTTTTCATCATTGGCCCTTGTTTTGGTTTATTTTATCTTGAAATATTTTACTTTCCTTCTATCGCCCTTCCATGTTCAGCTTTTGGGGTTTTCATGCCCTAGTTGTTCTTTGTTTTACACATCATTTTCTTGATGCCCTATTATCATTTTTCACTGCTCAATCACCTATCTTCGCGGTTAGTGATTTTTAGTGCCCTTTCATCGACCTTCATTGATTTTCACCAAGTCCCATACTTGTTCGAGCGGGATTTTTTGCTGGTCGAACAACTATTGATCTTCCCCATCAAATGTACAAGTGCTACTTTTTGGCGCTAGAACATCCAAACTTCTTACATCTCATCAAATGTAGGAGCGGTGAAAATCACCGCTCCTACATGAAGAAACTTTCCTCCCAAATGCAAAGGTGGTGAAAAATGTCTACCCTCACACTTGACTCAAATTGAAAAGACATGCTCGAGTGATTTTTTTCAGCGCTCGAGCATGAGTTTGATCTTTCCCCAAAATGTACAAGTGCTAATTTTTAGCGCTCTGACACAGGTTTTATCAAATGCTCAAGGCATGTAGGAGCGTTGTTTTTCAGTGCTAATAGATGCAAATGAACTTCATCAGATGCAGGAGCGTTGATTTTTAGTGCTCCTACACAAAAAGAAGTTTTCCACTTAAAAACTCAGAAATCATTCCATTTGTGCTTTGGACCTCATTTCATCACCAATACTCTGTTTTCTATGCTCCATAGCTCATTTGCACTTCCTCCAAATTTCCTACTTGCTTCACGCATTCCAACTCACTCTCACGAAGCATTTTCTCCTAACATCTCCTAATCCATTGTTCCTGTAGTTCCTCTCAAGCTCTTATTAGGTGATCCCTAAAGGTGACATTCATTGATATTTGGTATTTTTAGATGACAGCCAAAAATCCTTTGTCATCTTCTAAGAAGGAGGGAAAAATGAGTACAAATATCAAGGTGTCTTTTCGCCTACTGTTGTGCTCTCAAAGGTGGATGAAATCAAAGACACAAAAATTCGTCATCAAGACATGGAAGATTTTGTAAAAAGAACTAAGAAGAAACCATTAGAAGTAAACTTGAGATCTATTTTTCATAGCAAATTGCACTTGGTATCTACATTCCCAACTGTTTCTCATAACATAGAGTTTGTTCTCCAAGTTGTATCTCATTACATCTGAGAAGACAATAGTGTGAGAGATTCCTTGGGACAAATCATGATGAGATTAGATCCTAAATTCTTTGATATTGTTTTCTGGGTTCCACACATGGAACAATATACAAAAATCTCAATTCAATAAGCACAAGAGGTCTATGATAAGGATCCAAATAAAGCTAAAACATTGATTAATATTCAATGGTTGAAATCTCCAAGGCCCACTATCTCAAGATTGCCTAAAGGGATTCCTCGAAGTGATTTCAAAGAGGACGCTAGGGATATGATTACTCTCCTAAGTAGGGTGAAAGGCTTGCCTATTTCATACCATTTTCAAGATTGGATGAGTACATCCGAATCATTAGGAGAAAGAAAGAGCATATAGGCGAACTCAGATAAGTGATGGAATTCATGAATAGTTGATCAATGTGCCAACCACTTTGAAATTTTACATGACTTCCTATTTGATATATGTTGTTGCAGTTATGAGGAAATTTCCAGGGTTATCTACAAAAGGAAACATAAATGTTGTACCTGTGTATGATTTTATCAGTTAAAATTAAGAGAAAGTATTAAACATTGAAGAAGAGTCACAGATGCTTTCTTTGTGCCCCTACTATTCACTTTTGATCTAACTCTTGAAAAGAAGAGAGTATCGGATGAAGCCTACAAATTTGTTAGTAAGGTTGGATGTATCTTTTTGTATTTCCCAACCTTCACATATTTGAGAGTAGGTTGTTATTCTGGGTGTCCATATATGTTACCCAGATATCCCTCGGACAAGTGATGAAGCTATGCAAGCAGTTGATCTCGGTCCATAAAGAATTCCATAGAATTCACAAGCCAGGTTTTAGGTTTCCACTGACTATTGGGAGATATACTATTCATAGTGTACAAAAATCAAAGTTAGTTGTTGTAGAAATGAAAATCATGACTATAAGGACATATAAATTCATATTTGACTTTGACTATCAAGATGTGAATAGGAAACTAAAGAAATATCATCGACATGTCTACCGCTTTGAAGATATATGGGAAGACTGGAGAGATGAAGAATACATTCATAGAATGGATTTTTGCAGGTTGACAATGGAACAGATCAGAGATCTTGGTATAGTTGATATTATAGAGGATTTCAAAGATCCTAGCGACATCATGAATTATGCTTATGAAGAGGATGAAATTGCTAAGAAGCCTTTACCTCCAATGCAATGGTCTAAGAAAGAAAGTGTTTCTATTAGAGAAATACTTGCTCCTATTTTGCATAACACAGCTGAATGGTTGCATAGGCATGGCTTTCAAATGAAATCTTTCAGGATAGAAAAAGGAGAAACACCAGGAGTAGAAACTAGTCAACGACAAGAGCTCCACACAAAAAACAAGCATGCAAAAACTCCCTCTTCTTCTTGAAGAGGTTCTAAGATCAAGTTTACTTTTGGTAAAAGTGCAACACAAATAGTTGAAGAAGAGGACACAGAATCATAATAACCACATGCAGAAGGAAAGGAGCTTGCTTCTGAGGAACAATCATCATCTGAAGAAGAAGAGAACAAAGTGAAGAATTTGATGAGGAAGAATCTGCAGAAGATGAAGTTGAAGAAGGTGGTAATGAGGAAGAACTCAGGCATGATGATGAACAACCTCTATCTCCCCATGAGAATATTGTTGAAGATCTTCCCCCAAACATCATCGCCTGTTACTACCAATATCCCTCCTACTCCTTCAAATCCAACTACTCCTCCATCTCCTCTTCCTACCTCACCTCCTCCTACAACAACTTTAAATGTAGTGAATGTTTCAATTCCCCCTTCAATGTCAACAGTCCTTACCACTCGTTTCCAACTTACAAACTGTTGATGTTTCTTTGAGTTCTCCCTCATCCATTCCAAGTTTGTCATCTCCATCATTTGATATCTCTTTTGAGGCTGAATTTCACAGGTTCATGAATGAGTCTTTGCAGGATCCACTAGAGCTATCATGACTAATACTACCTCGATTGTTACAATATCAACCATTCCCACAGAAGTGGCTGCAATGCAGGAGTTGAAAGTAAGTCAAGAAGGATATACTTCATCTCTTCCATCTTGGCTAATCTCACAAGTATCAAAGCACAAGAAACAAATGATTTCCCCAAATGAGCTTGATCTTGAAGAGATAGCTCCACCAAAATCAAAGGGGAAGAAGGCTAAAGTTCATTCAAGGCTTCATATTGACAAATCAAGTTACAAGTTTGTAGATATTGGTTTACCCCCACATGAACAAGGGGATGTAAACATGGAAGATTACACTGTCACAAGATTTTAGCTTGGTAAGGTAAAAAATGCAAGTGCAAAAGAAGATGCACAAGTGGTCTTGAATGCATTATCAGGAAGGCTTGATAAGATGGAGCAGGCCAAACACATGTACAAGGATAAAGTTGAGTGTTATGCATTAGTTTTGAGGAAGATCGTAGGCTCTTCATAGAACGTGTAACCTATAGACATGGTGAACATCAAGGAACCAACGGTGCAAAAGGTGGAGAATTTTTTCTCCAAGGGTAAGGTGTTTTATGATTTCATTGATGAGATAATAGAACATGGCTCACAACTCATAGCTATTGTACATGAAAAGACTGCTCAAGTAGCCAAGTTGAAATTAGAGCTTGAGAAAGAAGAAAACACACTTTCTGTAGAGTAGAAAGAAATGGAAAGATGTCTTTCATTTTGGTCACAAATGAAAGAGGCAAAAATGAGTAGATTAGTGGAATTTGGGGTAATTCCTGACAAAGAGAAGTATGTGGAAATAAGAGAATCTCTTAAGAATTGCATACAAGTGATCAAATCTCTCATCGAGGACATCCAACAAGTACAAGAAGATGTCAAAGGACATTGTGTCATCATGGCGAATGGAATTGAGGAGTTATCGGGTAAGCTCCTTGATGATGATCATACTTTCCTCTTGATTAGTGAGATTGTTCAAATATTCAAGGAAGCTATCATGAAGCAAGTAGAAGATGAAGGCTTTTCAAAGATTTCCATGCACACCATATGTGATGTATGACTTTCTCTTGACTGTCTCAAGATGCATCTAGATAGATGCAATAATTTTTTCTCATATGCAACAAGATCAATCACAAGAGTTCATACCATTATTGATTAGATAGTTGGTCCAGATGAGGCATTCATACAAGAGACAAAGAAGAAATATGAAGAATTTTGCACCCAATGCAAGGAACCATAAAGACTTCTTGTATCTCCAGTGTTAGATAGTTTATATGCTTTCTTCTATGCATTTTTTAAATAGGCTTCAACATCTTACATGTCATTTCGAAAAATGTAATTACATGTAAAAGAAAAGATGTTTTCCTATAATGGTGGACAACATTTTTTGAATAAGTCGACTAGTTAGGTGAGATTTTCCTAGATTTGCTCACCTAATTTTCCTATATTTGCTCAATTGATTTTCCTAGATTTACTCTCCTCTCCCATCTATAAATAAGAGATGATTCTTTTGTAATGGTTACCTTTTATCTTTTGCAATGAAGTGTTGCCCATTTGAGAAGCAAATACATGAAACTTTGAGTTCATCTTTGTGAATCTAATTTTGATCAATAAAGAAGTGAAGTTGCATACCAAACTTTGTGTTTGGAACAATTATCTTATGGTTTGGTCAAATTGGTAGTGATTAGTAATTGAGATTGGAAGGGATTTGAGTAAATCTGTGTAAACTTTGAGTTACACTCTTTACTTGAATTTGTGATATTGATTGAATATTATTGGTGAATTCTCTATAACACTTTGTGCTTATATTTATTCATGTTGTTTGTGGGATTATTATGGAGTATATAGAAGACTTTGTGCTTCTCATACAATGCTAGTTTCTATCTTCAAGGATTCATTGTTGGAAGCTACAAAATGACTTTGTGCCTTCATGAGCTTTTCTTATTTATCATTTATCATTATCATGTTGGTATTCCTAGGATTTTCTTTGACAAGATAGGAATATTGGAATTACTATTTAGTTTTTAGTTTGAAGTTGTATTGAATCAGGAACTTAAAATTGTGAAGCATTGCAAAACATATTCTCTGAAAAAAGAGAAAATCATGAATGTGAAACACCCCCATATCTTAATTGTAGTGTACATTATTATGAATACTTAATTAGTTTTACTTATTTTCAATAAGCAATAAGAAGGGTTCCTCCCCTTTATGAGAGGAGAGATTGTATCTCACACAACTTTGGCTGAAATTAAGGTTTTGTAATCTGTTAAAAGGGATTACATAATTTTCACCCAACACTATCTCAATGTAGGAAGGTACATGGTGAGTGCCTTGAGGCATGATATTATACCTTGTACTATGATTAAGCAATGATCAAAAGGTTTTAAAATAGGCTATACAAGGCTTATCTAGGGATATCCTCTAAATACCACAAGGATACATGATGCCTAATCCATGAATTTGAAAGTCCAAGAAATTCAAATAGCTGGGAGAAGAGGGTAACCCACCCTTCTCCTTCACTTCCCCAAGGTATAAATTTCTAGGGGGCTAGCTCGAATGAGAAAATCACAACTTCCAAGAGGTATGTATTTTGATTTAGCCCTGCTATTTATACTCCACCGAAACACTAGAGTTGAGGTCATCCCTTGGGATGATGAATTCTCCAAGAATGCCTCCTAAAAATAAAATAAGAAAAGACTTATTATTTATTCTCAAGATCACCCTAAAGTGCGAGAGGCAAGCATACGTAAGTATGCTTAGGGTTTAAAAGACACTTGTTAATTATTATCCTAAATTGAAATATGAAGTTTTAACTTAATTTAAAAGTGCAAAAATAAAAATCACATAAAGCACAATAAAAGGAAAAGGTTTATAATCAATTTCTTTAGTCAAATGCCCTATGAAAACCACTTGAGTTAGTAGTTTGTAAGATTTTAAGTCTTGAAATCATAAAAATACTTGCACATAAAATTTAGTGAAAAATAGTAAGCCCTATAGGAAAATAAACTCGAAAAACAAAAAAAATGGATTTTTTTATATGTTTTAAAAAAACACTAAAAATAATAGAAAATGTAAAATTTATGACCAAATGAAGTTTGAAAATGAAATCCTGAGTTTGAATGCTTATACCTAAAATTTGGAATATAAAATTTTGAAAATTTGATTACATTTGCAAAAGTTAAAGTTTTACTAGCAGGTTCTTTTCAAAATTCTTAAGGGTGTATAACATAGGGCTTAAGCCCCTTTTGGATGGACCTTCGTCAACTAGGTGACCAACAATGCACATAAGGGCTAGTCAGAAGGGTTGGGTTTAAGCTCCTCATTTGGTCATGACTAGGGGCTTATCCACCTTGCATCGCGATCATGCCAAGTAGCTTAGTGAGGTTCCTATTAGGTAATATAACCAAGAGCTAAAATATTTAAAAATTAAAAGACTTTTGGAATTAAATGGAATTAAATCATATTAAAATTAAAAACAAAACAAAATAAATCAAAACAACAAAAAATCATATTATAATTAAAACCTCTTTCAATGATAGGATTTCTAAAGATTGGGGGCAAACAGTAAACCCACAATTTTCCCCCTTTTAAGGTGGTTTGTAACCAAAAAACCATAGTTTAGGATCTTTGAGGTGGTTTGTAACAAAAAACACATGGTCTTTGGGTTTCTATGGCAATTTTTTGCTATTATCACATGGTTTCTACTTAGTAATATGCAGTTTTTGTGAGACCTTTCCTTTTCATAATCTTGTTGAGTCTATGGGTCTTTGATGGTTCTTGTCCAATTTTCTATGTGATTCTAAGTTTGGATATTATACATGAGTTTATGGGTGATGGTTTTTTCTATACACCAATGATATTTATATTCTTGGTTGTTATTGGATATGTTTGACTGACTAATTCTATCTAACTAGTGGTTGTTGTGATTTTCTCTATGATAACCAAATGAGTTATTTTCATCGATTATGTAATTATGTGTTGATCAAGACATTCAATTTTGATGGGTTATTGGTTATTTGTTGTTAGGATTGATATTATTGTGTATATTTGATGGATTACATTATATTGATAGGGGATCGTTAACATGATTGATGGAATTATTATTAGGTGATTAAATATTATGTATGTGCAATTAGGTGTTATTATGGAGATAAGATTTGATGTTTACTTATGATGATCATTAAATTTTATTCCCTAGTTGATTATTATTTTTGAAATTTTATGACAATTGCTTTAGCCATTCATATTCTTGAGATGTACTGACACTTATTGTTTAGTGAACAGGTGAATTATGCCAATGGTGGCAAGGGTCACATAGCTACTTCCATTACTTTACCCTTGTGAATTTTTTATCTTGTCTTGTAGGGTGAATAAGGTCATGTAATATGTTGATTTGTTTTATGTATCGTGTGGTTGTGTGTATATGTGAGAGCTTATTTTATTAGTCTTTTGAGTTATCCTTTATTATGATTATTTCTTGGTAATTTATAGAGTTCTTATGTGGTTTTTTAATTATGTTTATTATTTAAAAAGTCCCTTAGGTGATGGAATTAAGGGTTAGGGGTCATTTTACCTTAAAAACCCCTTAAATAAAGTTTAGAACCCACTCTATTTATCCACTTTTGAAAATTGGTGAAAATTAGAGTTGGTTGGGTACTTAGGTGGTTAAGAAATTGTAGTTCTTGTTCTCCTTTTATATATTCTTTTTCTTTGCATGGATAAGGGGATTTTTCATTTTGTTTTTATTGTGTCTTGGATGTTTTCCCATTTGGTTGAGGAAAATTCTTGGTGGATAAAGAGAAAAGGATAGAGGAATGAAGAATGTAAGAAAAGGGCTTGGAGAAGGAGAGGCTTCCACATTTTAGATAGTGAATCTCTTGGTAAGGTCTACCCTTTTGTTAGATCTTAGTTTAAGGTGTAAATGAATGTTAATTTTGGTTTGATATCTATGTGAGATTTAATTTTGGTTCCTTTTGTGATATTCATTGTAATTGGGTGTTGGGGTTTTTCCTTGGTTATGATTTTTTTTCCTTTGTTTAGGTTGTTACATCAATATCCCTTTTATGTGTTAAAATGAAGAAATAGAGGTTTGTTAATGCAAGTTTTGTAGATTATTGTGAATGTCATAGAGTGTAAAATAGTTGAGAAATTCATGTGAATAGTGGTTGTGTGTGCATGGGAATAGGTATGTGATCCCTAGCTTGGGGGTGGGTTGTGCATCAACCCTATGGTTGGGTGGAGAGCCCATTGG
This sequence comes from Sequoia sempervirens, assembly GCA_007258455.2. NCBI lineage: Eukaryota > Viridiplantae > Streptophyta > Pinopsida > Cupressales > Cupressaceae > Sequoia > Sequoia sempervirens. The sequence goes on from VDFB02126189.1 coordinate 17,820, forward strand.
AAAAGGTTGTTGTTTTCCTTTATTATTTTTTTCTTTTCAGGTACATGTGTTAAGCAAGGAATATCATCAAGAAAGTCACATGTGAGTCTTGAGAAATTTATAAATTTTTCAAGAACCAAAGAAAAATATATGTGAGGCTAGTGAAAATTTAAAAGACTCGTGAATCTTTGAGAAAAAGAAATGTGTATAGTGATAGCATGTAAATTTAAGACGTGTTTTATGTTAGTTGTTCAAAAACAAAAAGGAGAGAAGTGTGTATGTTCATTTTATTTATCATGTGTATAGGAAAGATAACAAAGTATAAATATTTTCAAGTGTAAAGTGAGTTAGTTAGGCTGGGTTTCAATACATAAGAAACATGTGTTTGATTAAAATAAATATATATTCTTGAATGGAATTAATTAGTTTGGAAGGAATATAATTCAAGGTCATTGGAAAAGAAATATTATTCTTAATGAAAAACATTATTTTGATTTTGAGTCATAACTAAGATATTTAAAAGATACTACATAGAAAGAAAAAGAAAATTTTAATTCTCTAAAATATTGTCATTAAAGTATAAACTTAGTTTTCTTTTTGTATATAACTACATATGTATATTTATTTAAAAAATATAGATATATATTTTTGTATGATTTTTAATTGTTTATTAACTATCTAAATATCATAAATATATAGTTTAATATTGACATATATATATATAATATAAATAAAATTTCAATACTTAAAAAAAATATTAAAGTTTTAAATTAAAATGTATAAATCTTAGGGTTGACCCAAGTCACCAAGGTTGGCTCAAGTTGCCCAAGGTTGGGAGGTCAGCCCATGGGGCCACTATCCATGGAGAGAATGTGCCTCCATGGGGTAGCCTCCATGGAGGCTTTCCCATTTAAAATTTATTTCTAAGTTTTCATTTATTTTTATATAGTTGCTCACTAAAAAAAATTAATTGTTGTTTTATTAAATTAATTGATCTACCATTTATTTGGCAGAGATCATGTTTGCAACAACAGATAAATAAAATATATATAAAATTATATATAAAGAATTATGAAGGAATATATAAATAGGTAAATCTATATATTTATCTAGAGTTTGGAAATACATAAAGACTTGTAATAGTACAGTTTTAAATCAAAGTAAATGATGTCAAAAATCTATCCAATCATGGTAGAATCCCAACCTGCAAAGAATTTGGAAGTTTGTATTAAAACCTTTGAAATTGTCAAACCTCCAAACATCAAACATCTAAAAAGAAATCCTCCAAACAAGCACTTGCAATCCCTTAGTTATCAATTCCAAAGGACAAAAGAATCTTAAAGAGGCAATAAATAAAAGAAATATTTAGTTACAATTGGTTATTAGTTAGTAGAATTAATTTATCTCAAAGAAGTTGTTTAAGAATTAATGAATCTATTTTGAGGTGTGAAATAAATGGCATACGAAAAATTCACCACTAGCAATTCACCAATGGAAAATTCACCATCAACAATTCACCATGGGAAAATTCACCACCATGAATTTTACTTGGTGGTGAATTTGTCATGGCGGTGAATTCTCTCACAGTGAATTGTTGGCAATGAATTTTTTGTTGATAAATTGTTGGTGGTGAATTTTCCTAGAGCCGAAATAAATATTTTCAAAGGCAACAAATATTATAGTTATGCACAAGTGAACTCGACTAATAACAAATTTGGATTTAATTTAAAGTGGTAGAATTATGATTAATCAAATTGGAGATAAAATGAATTAGTCTTGAAATTAAGAATTTTGTTTAACATCAACTAAGTTATGAGTTTGAGAATCAATAGATATATAGTAATAGCTATGGCTGCCAATTAGTTAATAAGAAATGAAATTTGTTAGTACATCTTACAATAACCTAACTACTCCTTTTACTTATCTAGTCACTTATTAATGAGATAATCACTTTGTTGATCAAATATTTAATGCAATATAACCCTATAGATGTTTAATTTTCAAATTGGATAGAACAAATACTATTAATACCAAGACTAGAAAGGTAGTATCGATCTCCTTATGGTCTTGTAGTCATGATAGTAGCGTTGTTTTTTTTTAATTTCTTTCTAGGAAATTTTATCATATGAGTACATTCTATTTTAAACAAGATGTTTAGATGCCTAGACTTAATATCACCTTCATAAGTGGAGAATGGATTAGAATATCCCTAAACTATTATGGGCCATACCTTTCCTCATGCTATGTGCAAAATGCTCATGATGGTGTCATCAAGTGAGTGAAAGTATTGCTTTAGATAAGTCTTAGTTTGTATTGTTTGAATTTTTTTTGTAGTTGTGATAATTCTATAGTAATTCAACTGTTCACCTATAAAATTAATATTAAAAATTTAGTTTGATTTAAATTATAATTACATGAAATATAATATTGAATGTACTTCTTTTCTTGGATTCCTTGTGGTCAAGAATATCTTGATTATTAACTAGTAAATATTAGATTATTAAACGAAAATGTTTAAGTTGATATTAAGCATTTTTGTTTAAATTTTAAATAATTATAGAGAAAGATTAAATTCACAAAGCATATAAATTATTCAAGACAAAAGTTAAATTATGGTTTAATATTATGATTATGAATTATAACTCTTGAATTTAGTTGTCATTGCATATAAGTGTAATTCTTTGCATGTTTTAATCAGTCACCTAGCTTTAATGTTTGTCTTCATAGATGAAGACAAATTTAGAATCATCCTTAGTCTTATTTGTATTTTTCCTAGTCTTGCAATAAGTGTGGAGTGCATAGGAGGCAGTGTAAACTTGATGCCTTCAAAGGTGCAAAGACATTTCCTTGTCATATCAAAATAATGTTGCATTTTAAGAGGGAAAAATGTTTTGTTTGTTGTGTTTAAGTAGTGAAAAATTAGGGGTATGACAATTTTGGTTATTTTAGGGCAGTTTTCACTCATTAATACATGGTCTTGACAATTTTAGGGTAATTTTCACTCATTAATACAAGGTTTTGACAATTTCCTAGTGGGGTTTTTAACAAAAAACTCATAAAATTCATGGTTTTGAGATTTTAAAAGGTAGTTTTACCTAAATAAACAATGTTTTTTCCTTAAAATGTAGGTTTTTACAAATTTAAAAAACTTTTTTACCTCAGATTATGTGTAGGTACTATCTACAAACCTACAAAAACCTCAAAAAAAACCAAAAACCAAATATTTTATATCAAATTTTATCTTCCAAGCACTTTGATCATGATGGTATTGTCTATTTTTTCCTCCAACATACCTGCAAGAACTTCACTACCAAAACTTGTAAAACCTATTAGTGTAAAGAAATATTAAACTCCATGAAAATAAAAATGGAATGAAATACAAGATTTTCCTAGCAGAGTCGCCAAAATGTAATGCCATTTAGATTTAAAACTTGGATATAAATAAACAAAGAATGCAAACTTCCTATTCAAACCAAGCAAACCTTAGATAAAGCTTAGCAATGAAAGAAAATAAGATAACAATCATAAAAAATAAAATCAAAAGTTACCATAAACCTCCATTGTTGAATAATTTGCTCCTTGATGTATTGGAATGCAAATGCCCTCTTTGCTTGAATGTCACCAAACTAACATGTACCTAGCTTCAATAATAATGGATGAGAATGAAGGATGGAATTATTGAATTTATAAATTTTGGGAATGAGGAATGGATGGCAAAGATCTCATTATGAGATCAAGGGTGGAGAATGGTTGAGAGGAATTCCCTAGGATCTAGGAGAGGATGAAGGGTGGAGATGAAGGTTGTTAGAATATGCACATGGCTAGGATTAACTTACCAAATTTAGTAAGTACTTGTGACAATGAGTGAATTTAGGGAAATGTGCACCTAAAAGGGCTATAACTTTGGGATGTGTTAAGAGAATAAGGGGACTATAAGGAAAGGTGTTCCTAGGTGCCCAATATTATTGGAATGTGTTGAGAGAATAATGGGAGCACAAGGAAAATTGTTCTTAGGTCCTCATTATTCTTAGAAAATGTTGAGAGGATAATGGCTTAATTAAATAATAATATCATTTAATTACTTTAGCCACATGGGTAGGTGGATAATAAGTGGAATAACTAATTAATTATTTATTTACTGTGATGATATGGGAAAAGATAGTTTATTAAATAATATGACTATTTAATTAAATTATGAGACTTTAGGTGAAAGGGATATTGTTCTAAGTTAATTAGGACTAGGTGATGGGATGTAGGCTTAGGTGATGAAATTAGTCCTAGGAAATATTTTAGGCATCTACAATATCTACATGATAGGTAGTGATTTTATATAGAACTAGGAAGAGGATGGAGGTGGAAATTCCAAACAATAGGGAGAGATCACCATTATTAAATAAAGCGACCAAAATAGTAAATGCTCCATCCTTTTAGGATGGTAACACCTAATCACCTTATCTCCTAGTTATTAAATGATTAAAATTACTTTATTAACTTACAAAATCTTAATAAAAGTATAGGAAAAACTTAGGACTAAGGGAAAATAAATTAACCCACTAGGAAAATAAAAATTGATACTAACATCCCCTTAAACGTAGCTTAGGTGGGTACAAATATGATGATGGGTGCTAAAAAATGAATTCATGCTCTAGAGGTATCCATGTATATAAATAAAATCATCTCTAAAGAAGAAGAAGCCCATCCCACAAAAAGGAAGTACACCCCCCATAATAGAGAGAAATAAAGTGGAAGGACTAAGAAGCTCCCCCAAAGAGATTCAATGGTAGATGCTCAAAAATATATGTAGAATATGGTCCATGATCATCAAACAATGTTCCTCCCATTAGGAAGAAACAAAACCAAAGGTCTATGCATGATATCTCCCCATTCCTGAAAGGAATGTGTAGGAAGAAAACTCAAATATATGAATTCTATAAAATCTCCTCAAGTGTCCCCATGTCAATGTTGAAAGTTGTCACAGTAAAATTAGGCATTCTAGGCCACATTGCTATAAATCAAAAATCAAAATCTCCTAGAGACTAATGTAGAAAATAGCCCAAAGACTCAAGTATCTCTTCTAAAGATGTATCCTCCAAATGTTGATCCAAAGTATCTATGAACTCCTGCCAAATTGTGATGAATGATCACGTAGAGAATGAACATGAGGGTTAGAGTTTCCCCTCACAAAAAATAAAGAAGAATCAACTCCATCAAAGAGAAGATGGATGCAATCAATAGTGTCTCTTGAATCTGCAATATGTGTCTACATAAACAAATCTAAAATGCTTATCAAGAGATCATCCCATAAAGTTAAATTTGAAAGAATATGTATGTCCTACTAAAAAGAATCACTATAAGTTTTTAAGAAGCAACAATGGACTCTATAGTAGCAATAAATACAAGGAAAAAAGAGTTTTCCTCAAAGATAAAATACATGCTCTCAATAGTGCTATCTAGATCTAAAATGAGGGACTCTACAAATAAACAAGAGATGTTTGGTAGAAATTGGTACAAATGAATTGATCCATAAGAAATAATGACCTTGTTGCAAAGAATCATTGAAAGCTCTTGCAAAAGAATTTGTAAACTCTAAAGTTGTAAGAGGTATTGTAGATGGGGTCTCAATATGAGGAGGAGAAGCAAGAAGAGAAGTCTTTATATCATTTGAATGTTCAAGACATGCAAAATACTTAAGCTCATCTAAAGTATCATCATAAAATGGTATATTATCTATGTCATCAAGTGGAATGGGGCAATCTGAAGTATGGTAATCTAGGAATGGAGAAATATGATGGTTTCCAAACATCTACCAAATCTTAGTATAAAGTGTGTGAAGATAATGAATGTCCATTATATCCCACATAGTGTCATGATCAACATGAAATAATTAATCCTATTATATGATGAAATTGATTACCCCATATAATGATTTCCTTCAAGTGTGTTTGGTTTAGGTATGCATCCATAAAGGTAATGAAACATTTTGAGCCATTTGAGATGAGTTAGAATACATTTTTCTAAGACTCATAATTATCCTTATCCAATATTATCATAGAAGAGTGAACTAAAAACCCATCATAGAATTATAAAATGATACAAAAAGAGCACCCCCTAAGATAAATTACAATGTTTCCATTTTATGATTAGTGTGCTTACAAGGTTGTAACCAAATTACAATAATTTCAAGGCCCACAATGACCAAAACTATAACTTTTGATATAAAATAAACCTAATATAAAAATATGGAAAATGACCTTGTAGCTATGTAGTTCTCTTCAATACCTTGCTGTACTATTTGTTTCTAAAAAATAGAGCTTTGAGGTGAAAGTTATGGCTTATTGAAGAAAACTGTAATAAATAACTTCAACTTGCAATATCTCGAAAAAAATGTAAAATTTCTTTTCAAAACCTATATGGATGGAAAGTGCTCATCTCTATCTTTCTATCGACTATTCACTCACCAATTTAATCTGAAAACTGAGGTAAAAGTTATGTAAATGTTTAAAAAAATCCTAATTTCGCTTATATGGAGGGCCCTAATGGCCCCCGAATGGTGCCACTAGCTGATCAGGTCATATGGGTGGCGAACAAGAGGAGATCAAATGGTTTTAGTTATGATCAACTATGGTGTCAGTCATAGTCAAGGTGACATCTTAACAACTACTAGTGGTACGACGGTCGTAGGTGGGTGACCCTAGGCACAAGAACTTGGTGCTTGAGTGCAACAATTTAAGTAATAATACTCGGCCTTTGTGCTGAGCACTAAGCACTTATGAAACACTTAACACTTTAAATTATTTTTAATTTTCACTATTTTTTATGACAATGCCATACAAACTTGCATAGGGAGGGTTGTTTGCAATTTTTTCTTACCTCTAAGAATCTTGGTACCAAGTATGGACAAATTTAAAGTTTAAATTTTTATAATCAACCTCTTGAGTGCAATGGAAAGGTTTGTTTGAGCTGAGATAGAGGCTCTTTTCCTTGTACACTCGACAAGTTGAAGACTTCACGCAAAATGTTTTAGGAAAAAATTTCAATCAATTTTCATGTATTTTTGAGAAGATTAGTTCAAGTTCAGTTGGGGCACACTTCAAGGAGCATGCAAAGGTCAAGAGGTTAGCAATTCAAGTCAATGCTCATCACCAAAGTTTGTATGATTTTTCTTTTAGTTTAGAGGGAGTTCAACTCAACATCTTCCACAAGGATCAACTTCAATTATCTTGAGGAGGTTTTCTATAAAGCAAGCTTTCAACTCTTTTTAGAGCTAGTTCTTCCATTCCTCTTTTTCCCTTATGCAAAAGAGAAGAGATTGTAACTCATTTTGAGAATTATAGAGCAATTTTATGTAGTTTCAAGTAGTATTTTTATATTTGTATCAATTGAAGCACTTTATTATCAATAAAATTGCAATTATTTTACCTTCTCAATATCTATTCCATTGTCTGTGCATGGGTGATTGAAGCATATTTTTTATGATTAATGATTAGTTCTCAAATATGTTGTCTCATTCCAATACCTTTGAGCAAAAGATATATGTTATATACAAGTCATAACTTATGTCATGAATGCTAGGATTTTGGTTGTGATAACATTCTTGGTTTTCCTTCTAAATTTATAAGCAATTGACCTTCTTATAAAATATTGGTGTGAGCATGTAAAACATTGAGTTGTGTGAATACTTGATGATATTTTGAGAGAGTTTGTGTTTTGAAGTTGTGATACAGATTTTAATCAATGGTGCATCACCTCCTAGGGTTAGTAAATCTTTTCATTTCATTTCTTCTACCCCTTTTCTTGATCAAGGCAATAGTTTTTAGGAGCTTCATTAAGGGAACCAACCCTCTCTAGAGGTTCATCATCATAGGAAACCCATAGTTTGAAGATGATCCCATGTTTCACAGGAAAACTGAATTTTACACTTGGTTAGGGTGTAATCCTCGTGACAATAATAATGTTATATGTTATTCTATGAATGTATAAGTAGTTAATAATATATCTGATTCTATGGGTGTTCACCTTTATATGAATAAGTTCGGGGTATAAACTACAATATTTAGAAGAAACTCGAGGTTTAGAACTTTGATTCGTGTTCTCCTAAATATATTTCTTATAATGTGTATTATTTCCCCTTGGATTGCAAATATATCTTGGAGATCATAAACACTCTTCTATTTCTATCTTTTAATTCCAAGGGTCTAGCGTATGCATCCTCCTTGTACTAAAAAGTAATCTTGGATTTCAAAAGTACTTAGATTCAATTCCCTTTAGGGGGTGCATCTAGGGATTTAATCACCCTCTATAATAACCTCAACCATATCTTTTTGCAGGTTATATAAAGGGGGGAGAGAGAAAATTGTACCTCAAAAAAGAGTCATCATCATGTCTAGTAGAGCCACAAGACCCCGAGTCCATTAAGACTTGTGAGGTGAAGAGAATAGGAGAGACCCTCATATTTTCATGTATGTTGATGGGTCCTTAGTTCCAAAATTTCCTATAGAGAGCCTATAAATAGTATCTTAATACCTTTCAAATGTTCATCCTTGTGGTGCATCAAATATTGGTTGGGCCTAAGAAGTTACTCACAACATGCTTTCATAGTGGGGAGATAGACATAAATTTGGTTAAGGATTTGGCCTCCAAGTTAAGTGGTGCATAGGTGATACATGACCTTGCATTCCCTAGGTATCCATCACTTGGTAGACAACATATTTGTTAGCCTACAAGGATTGACACTCCTGCATGAATAATATAAGTTTTTCATGTGTTTGATGTCTTCTTGTGCAAAACCAATGATTATCCTTACACCTTGTCACTTAATCCAACATATTTATTTATTTTTTGAGTCTTCTCACATAAAATTTAGAATAAAAATTTAATTCCTTATTTCCAAATCTTAGTGTCAAAACAAATCAATCAAACATAAAACTTTCAAAAGATTAGAGAATCCCTTGCAAGAAGGTTGAAACCAATCCTAAGTCTATTATCAATATTTAATTATCATAATCCACCCCACCTTACATCTTCCCAAGAATTTTCCAACTCATACCCATAATATCCTAGTTTTTTTTAATCTAAACTCAAACTTGAAATAAAGACCTTTATCTTATTATCATCCCCTCATCATAAATTGATTATAAACTTAACGTATTTTAAGTAAAAATTATCAATCTAGTCTTGCTTAATAACTTTCCTATCTAAAGTATAGATATCACATCTTATCTATAAAATCAACCAAGGTCTTGAAATATAGTTTTAGTTTAATTGCTCATAATCCAAATTACCTTTCATCTTTCATAAATTCAACTCATTCAATTTGATAATATACCCCTTTCAACCATAGCATTCAACCAAAATATTTTCAAGACCATCCTTTTGTCAAATTTAAGGTTGCATTTTACAATAAAATAATTTTATCCCCATCCAATTTGATCACTTAATGCCTCCCATATCAACATCCCAAGAAAAAAATAATGAATCAATAGCCTAACCCAAAAAGGCCAAAAATTGTAATAAAAGGTAAACCAAATACTATGAACCCCTTAGATCAAATTGTTTTCTTAAATCAAGGAAATAACAATGATGATGATGATGATAATGGTAGTTTTGTTTTTAAAGAATAATATGATTGCATTGAACCTAATGATGATGATAGTCTCATAGACTAAGATTAGCTCCCACGATCCTTAGATTACATTATTTTAAGAAAACTTGTAGCAAACCTTCCATCCTCCCACCCATTTTATACTTATCATCCTAATATCAATCATTACAAGGGAAATACCATTCTAGGACAATAAACTCAAATCCAATCTATGTCTAAATCCTAAATCCTTGGAAAGAAAAACCGAGCCTTATCCTTACATAAAATTCCATCAATTAAGCCTTCTCAAGCTTATCGACTTTCTAATAAATAATCTACCATAATTTTCACCATGGATCCTTGGTTTGAGAAATTCATTATCCAAGAT
>VDFB02126189.1:27866-75840 GCA_007258455.2 Sequoia sempervirens
AACTTTTCATTGCATAACCATGTTTATGTAACCATTCTTCTGTGTTGGCTAGGATTGGTCTCAGCCTTTCTCTCATGTTGGTAACCTCTTTCCTAGACCATTGTATTGCAGGCAACGGCCTTTTAGCAATGCCTTGCTCATCATAGACAGCGTTCATGATATCACCTGGATCCTCAAAATCCTCTGGTAAATTAGCAATACCAAGATCTCTGATTTGTTGAACTGTCAGTCTGCAATAGTCCATTTTGTGAATGGCTTCTTCATCTCTGCAATCCGCCCAGATGTCTTCAAAACGGTACCTGTGTTGGTGACCTTTTTGCAACTTTTTCTGACATCTCGGTAGTCAAAATCAAACCTATACCAGTAGGTTTTGATGGTCATGATCTGCATTCAGCATAGACAGACTTAGCTTTTTGTGCAGTTTGGATAGTATATCGGCCGATGGTCAGTGGGAACTTGAACCCACGCTTGTGGTTGCTTCTTCATTCTTTCTGCACTGACATCAGCTGTCTGCATGTTTCCATGAGAATCCACTTATCCGAAGGATAACGTGGTAGCATGTAGGGACAACCGGTGTAGCAGCCTACTCTCAAGTAAGTAAACGTTGGGAATTGGAGAAAAATGCATCCAACTTTACTTACCACCTTATAAGCCTCATCAGATACTCTTCTTCTTTCCAAAGCTGGATCAAAGTTGAAGAGTAAAGGCGCAAAGAAAGCATCAGTGACCCGTCTGAAATGATGAAAGCTCTCCTTTAGCTCCAATTGGTAGAAATATCTATACACAGGCACCATCATCCGATTCCCTTTTGTAGATAGACCTGGGAATTGTCTCATTATAGCTGCCGCGTACACCAGGTAAGAAGTCATGTAGAACTTCAATGTAGAAGGAGCATTGATCAACTGCTCATGTATCTCATCACTGATTTGTTTTCCCCATTCGATATGCACCTTCTGCCTTCTTATGATCCTAATGTATTCATACATCCAATCGTGAAAAGTGGATGATTCCGGCAAGCCCTTCACTCTGCTTAGAAACATGATCATATCCTTGACGTCATCTTTGAAGTCACTTCTCAGGAGTCCTTTCGGCCATCTAGAAACAGATGATCTAGGCTTCTTGAGCCATTGAGTGTTTATCAACTATTTAGCTTTATTGGGATTAGCATCAAAGATCTCCTGTGCTTTTGACATAGAGATGTCAATATATTTCTCCATATGAGGGACCTTGAAGACAATGTCAAAGAAATCAGGGTCGAGTCTCAGAATCTCGTGCCCGGAAGAGTCGATCACACTTTTGCTTTCTCTGATGCAATGAGACGCAACTTGAAGAACAAACTCGGTATTGTGCGCAGCTGTAGGGAACATCGCCACCAAGTGGAGGTTGCTGTGTACGATCGCTCTCATTGAATCAGGAAGAGGCTTCGTCTCTGTTAGCTTTGCGAAGTCAACCAAGTCTTGATGACCAACTTCTGTATCTTTTATCTCTTCGACTTTGGAAAGCACCATAGTTGGCGGATAGACGCCTTGATATTTGTACTTCATCTTGCTTTTTGCTTTTGAAGAAGAAGGAGGCTTAGTAGCAGTCATCAAAAAGAACTGGAACTCTGATCACTCTTGACTTGACGATCTTTGAAAGTAGACTGCAATCCGTTTAGCCAGAACAAACACCAATTGTTAGGAAACATGGGTAAGCGCGAAATGAGCACAAGGATGAGAAATCATGAAGTGGATGACGAGGCACGCAAAACAATGCACGAATGCAAAAAAATGAGGCTTAGGAGTGCACTGGTCAAAAATGAAGTTCATTTGGGAAGAATTGGAAGAAACTAGGAAAAAGTGTAAGGGCGCTAAAATTCAGCGCCCTTACATCTTTGAAAAATTGCCTTTGATGCAAGGGCGCTAAATTTTAGCGCCCTTACATCTTACAGTGTTAGGAAAAATTTCATCTTCTCAAAATATCCTAGCGCCAAAATTCAGCGCTTTAGCATTTTCTTGACAATTTTCAAATGCAGATGTAGGAATGAATGGCGAGGGCGCTCGTGCTTGTCAACATGCAATTTGTTTGAATCATGAAAGCTTTTGGAGACAATTTGGTTTGTCTTTGGATGCACCTTATTATCATTATCAACGCATTGAATTGCTAGAGAAACTATCAAACAGAAACCCTCTTTGGGATCTCAAAGTTCGCATCAAAACGAATGGAGAGAGCAGAGTGAATAATCAAAACGTTAGGAGGGAATGTAAGGCGGAGAAAGGAATGAAAACGGAACACAAGAGTTTGCATTGCGTGAGGATAGATGAAAAATGCGAATGGAGGAGAACAAAACGCGTAGGGTAAAAGTAAGAAAAGAATGCGTAGGAGAAGACAATGGAAATGGAGGAAAGAAATACGCGTATGGAAAAGAGAAGACGCGAAATGTGAAGAAAACATAAACAAAAACGTGTGGGGTTGTGAAGAAAACAAAACAAAAAACGTGTATGCTAACCTTGAACATATACAAATGAAAGAAGAATAATGACAAAGCAAAATGACTTACCAGAACCAAAACACGAAGACACTGAAGTAATGGCGAAAATCTTCAAAAACGAGTTTTGCAGTTGAGATGTAATTCGCCCAGCAAGAGGAAGAAAAGAACAAAGTTCATAATAATGCAAAATGGCGAATTAAAAGACTCTTAAGTGAAAAAGGAAAATCAAAAACCTAACTCAAGTCGAGCAATAAATTTAGGCACGAAAAGTGGCACGATTGACGAAAAACGCGAAAACATGAAGAAACGTGCCAGAGTCATGAAAAAGTTTAAGTGGCGAAAGAAAATGTAATGGCGCTAAAATTTAGCGCTATTACATTTTTTGGAATTTTCACTGCATGCAGGGGCGCTAAATTTTAGCGCCCTTGCATTTTCCAGACTTAGCCAATTTTGGTTTCAAGGTAGGAGCGCACTTTTTCAGTGCCACTGCATTTTTTGCAATTTGCTAAGTATGAACAGTGAAACTTCGCGAAAGATCTCGTTTCGAAGGTCTTCGCGAGGCGAACATGGGGGAATGCTTGAATTGACTATTCGAGGCTTGAGAACACATTTTGAGGTGGCTTGAAAATCACTTCGTTATGCGTGCTTGAACTTCACAAATCCTAAGAAACGGACAAGTTTCGTAGGGGGGTTATCCGTGGAATGAGCGCTGCTAGATTCTGTGATAACACATAGCTACAAGGTCATTTTCCATATTTTTATATTAGGTTTATTTTATATCAAAAGTTATAGTTTTGGTCATTGTGGGCCTTGAAATTATTGTAATTTGGTTACAACCTTGTAAGCACACTAATCATAAAATGGAAACATTGTAATTTATCTTAGGGGGTGCTCTTTTTGTATCATTTTATAATTCTATGATGGGTTTTTAGTTCACTCTTCTATGATAATATTGGATAAGGATAATTATGAGTCTTAGAAAAATGTATTCTAACTCATCTCAAATGGCTCAAAATGTTTCATTACCTTTATGGATGCATACCTAAACCAAACACACTTGAAGGAAATCATTATATGGGGTAATCAATTTCATCATATAATAGGATTAATTATTTCATGTTGATCATGACACTATGTGGGATATAATGGACATTCATTATCTTCACACACTTTATACTAAGATTTGGTAGATGTTTGGAAACCATCATATTTCTCCATTCCTAGATTACCATACTTCAGATTGCCCCATTCCACTTGATGACATAGATAATATACCATTTTATGATGATACTTTAGATGAGCTTAAGTATTTTGCATGTCTTGAACATTCAAATGATATAAAGACTTCTCTTCTTGCTTCTCCTCCTCATATTGAGACCCCATCTACAATACCTCTTACAACTTTAGAGTTTACAAATTCTTTTGCAAGAGCTTTCAATGATTCTTTGCAACAAGGTCATTATTTCTTATGGATCAATTCATTTGTACCAATTTCTACCAAACATCTCTTGTTTATTTGTAGAGTCCCTCATTTTAGATCTAGATAGCACTATTGAGAGCATGTATTTTATCTTTGAGGAAAACTCTTTTTTCCTTGTATTTATTGCTACTATAGAGTCCATTGTTGCTTCTTAAAAACTTATAGTGATTCTTTTTAGTAGGACATACATATTCTTTCAAATTTAACTTTATGGGATGATCTCTTGATAAGCATTTTAGATTTGTTTATGTAGACACATATTGCAGATTCAAGAGACACTATTGATTGCATCCATCTTCTCTTTGATGGAGTTGATTCTTCTTTATTTTTTGTGAGGGGAAACTCTAACCCTCATGTTCATTCTCTACGTGATCATTCATCACAATTTGGCAGGAGTTCATAGATACTTTGGATCAACATTTGGAGGATACATCTTTAGAAGAGATACTTGAGTCTTTGGGCTATTTTCTACATTAGTCTCTAGGAGATTTTGATTTTTGATTTATAGCAATGTGGCCTAGAATGCCTAATTTTACTGTGACAACTTTCAACATTGACATGGGGACACTTGAGGAGATTTTATAGAATTCATATATTTGAGTTTTCTTCCTACACATTCCTTTCAGGAATGGGGAGATATCATGCATAGACCTTTGGTTTTGTTTCTTCCTAATGGGAGGAACATTGTTTGATGATCATGGACCATATTCTACATATATTTTTGAGCATCTACCATTGAATCTCTTTGGGGGAGCTTCTTAGTCCTTCCACTTTATTTCTCTCTATTATGGGGGGTGTACTTCCTTTTTGTGGGATGGGCTTCTTCTTCTTTAGAGATGATTTTATTTATATACATGGATACCTCTAGAGCATGAATTCATTTTTTAGCACCCATCATCATATTTGTACCCACCTAAGCTACGTTTAAGGGGATGTTAGTATCAATTTTTATTTTCCTAGTGGGTTAATTTATTTTCCCTTAGTCCTAAGTTTTTCCTATACTTTTATTAAGATTTTGTAAGTTAATAAAGTAATTTTAATCATTTAATAACTAGGAGATAAGGTGATTAGGTGTTACCATCCTAAAAGGATGGAGCATTTACTATTTTGGTCGCTTTATTTAATAATGGTGATCTCTCCCTATTGTTTGGAATTTCCACCTCCATCCTCTTCCTAGTTCTATATAAAATCACTACCTATCATGTAGATATTGTAGATGCCTAAAATATTTCCTAGGACTAATTTCATCACCTAAGCCTACATCCCATCACCTAGTCCTAATTAACTTAGAACAATATCCCTTTCACCTAAAGTCTCATAATTTAATTAAATAGTCATATTATTTAATAAACTATCTTTTCCCATATCATCACAGTAAATAAATAATTAATTAGTTATTCCACTTATTATCCACCTACCCATGTGGCTAAAGTAATTAAATGATATTATTATTTAATTAAGCCATTATCCTCTCAACATTTTCTAAGAATAATGAGGACCTAAGAACAATTTTCCTTGTGCTCCCATTATTCTCTCAACACATTCCAATAATATTGGGCACCTAGGAACACCTTTCCTTATAGTCCCCTTATTCTCTTAACACATCCCAAAGTTATAGCCCTTTTAGGTGCACATTTCCCTAAATTCACTCATTGTCACAAGTACTTACTAAATTTGGTAAGTTAATCCTAGCCATGTGCATATTCTAACAACCTTCATCTCCACCCTTCATCCTCTCCTAGATCCTAGGGAATTCCTCTCAACCATTCTCCACCCTTGATCTCATAATGAGATCTTTGCCATCCATTCCTCATTCCCAAAATTTATAAATTCAATAATTCCATCCTTCATTCTCATCCATTATTATTGAAGCTAGGTACATGTTAGTTTGGTGACATTCAAGCAAAGAGGGCATTTGCATTCCAATACATCAAGGAGCAAATTATTCAACAATGGAGGTTTATGGTAACTTTTGATTTTATTTTTTATGATTGTTATCTTATTTTCTTTCATTGCTAAGCTTTATCTAAGGTTTGCTTGGTTTGAATAGGAAGTTTGCATTCTTTGTTTATTTATATCCAAGTTTTAAATCTAAATGGCATTACATTTTGGCGACTCTGCTAGGAAAATCTTGTATTTCATTCCATTTTTATTTTCATGGAGTTTAATATTTCTTTACACTAATAGGTTTTACAAGTTTTGGTAGTGAAGTTCTTGCAGGTATGTTGGAGGAAAAAATAGACAATACCATCATGATCAAAGTGCTTGGAAGATAAAATTTGATATAAAATATTTGGTTTTTGGTTTTTTTTGAGGTTTTTGTAGGTTTGTAGATAGTACCTACACATAATCTGAGGTAAAAAAGTTTTTTAAATTTGTAAAAACCTACATTTTAAGGAAAAAACATTGTTTATTTAGGTAAAACTACCTTTTAAAATCTCAAAACCATGAATTTTATGAGTTTTTTGTTAAAAACCCCACTAGGAAATTGTCAAAACCTTGTATTAATGAGTGAAAATTACCCTAAAATTGTCAAGACCATGTATTAATGAGTGAAAACTGCCCTAAAATAACCAAAATTGTCATACCCCTAATTTTTCACTACTTAAACACAACAAACAAAACATTTTTCCCTCTTAAAATGCAACATTATTTTGATATGACAAGGAAATGTCTTTGCACCTTTGAAGGCATCAAGTTTACACTGCCTCCTATGCACTCCACACTTATTGCAAGACTAGGAAAAATACAAATAAGACTAAGGATGATTCTAAATTTGTCTTCATCTATGAAGACAAACATTAAAGCTAGGTGACTGATTAAAACATGCAAAGAATTACACTTATATGCAATGACAACTAAATTCAAGAGTTATAATTCATAATCATAATATTAAACCATAATTTAACTTTTGTCTTGAATAATTTATATGCTTTGTGAATTTAATCTTTCTCTATAATTATTTAAAATTTAAACAAAAATGCTTAATATCAACTTAAACATTTTCGTTTAATAATCTAATATTTACTAGTTAATAATCAAGATATTCTTGACCACAAGGAATCCAAGAAAAGAAGTACATTCAATATTATATTTCATGTAATTATAATTTAAATCAAACTAAATTTTTAATATTAATTTTATAGGTGAACAGTTGAATTACTATAGAATTATCACAACTACAAAAAAAATTCAAACAATACAAACTAAGACTTATCTAAAGCAATACTTTCACTCACTTGATGACACCATCATGAGCATTTTGCACATAGCATGAGGAAAGGTATGGCCCATAATAGTTTAGGGATATTCTAATCCATTCTCCACTTATGAAGGTGATATTAAGTCTAGGCATCTAAACATCTTGTTTAAAATAGAATGTACTCATATGATAAAATTTCCTAGAAAGAAATTAAAAAAAAACAACGCTACTATCATGACTACAAGACCATAAGGAGATCGATACTACCTTTCTAGTCTTGGTATTAATAGTATTTGTTCTATCCAATTTGAAAATTAAACATCTATAGGGTTATATTGCATTAAATATTTGATCAACAAAGTGATTATCTCATTAATAAGTGACTAGATAAGTAAAAGGAGTAGTTAGGTTATTGTAAGATGTACTAACAAATTTCATTTCTTATTAACTAATTGGCAGCCATAGCTATTACTATATATCTATTGATTCTCAAACTCATAACTTAGTTGATGTTAAACAAAATTCTTAATTTCAAGACTAATTCATTTTATCTCCAATTTGATTAATCATAATTCTACCACTTTAAATTAAATCCAAATTTGTTATTAGTCGAGTTCACTTGTGCATAACTATAATATTTGTTGCCTTTGAAAATATTTATTTCGGCTCTAGGAAAATTCACCACCAACAATTTATCAACAAAAAATTCATTGCCAACAATTCACTGTGAGAGAATTCACCGCCATGACAAATTCACCACCAAGTAAAATTCATGGTGGTGAATTTTCCCATGGTGAATTGTTGATGGTGAATTTTCCATTGGTGAATTGCTAGTGGTGAATTTTTCGTATGCCATTTATTTCACACCTCAAAATAGATTCATTAATTCTTAAACAACTTCTTTGAGATAAATTAATTCTACTAACTAATAACCAATTGTAACTAAATATTTCTTTTATTTATTGCCTCTTTAAGATTCTTTTGTCCTTTGGAATTGATAACTAAGGGATTGCAAGTGCTTGTTTGGAGGATTTCTTTTTAGATGTTTGATGTTTGGAGGTTTGACAATTTCAAAGGTTTTAATACAAACTTCCAAATTCTTTGCAGGTTGGGATTCTACCATGATTGGATAGATTTTTGACATCATTTACTTTGATTTAAAACTGTACTATTACAAGTCTTTATGTATTTCCAAACTCTAGATAAATATATAGATTTACCTATTTATATATTCCTTCATAATTCTTTATATATAATTTTATATATATTTTATTTATCTGTTGTTGCAAACATGATCTCTGCCAAATAAATGGTAGATCAATTAATTTAATAAAACAACAATTAATTTTTTTTAGTGAGCAACTATATAAAAATAAATGAAAACTTAGAAATAAATTTTAAATGGGAAAGCCTCCATGGAGGCTACCCCATGGAGGCACATTCTCTCCATGGATAGTGGCCCCATGGGCTGACCTCCCAACCTTGGGCAACTTGAGCCAACCTTGGTGACTTGGGTCAACCCTAAGATTTATACATTTTAATTTAAAACTTTAATATTTTTTTTAAGTATTGAAATTTTATTTATATTATATATATATATGTCAATATTAAACTATATATTTATGATATTTAGATAGTTAATAAACAATTAAAAATCATACAAAAATATATATCTATATTTTTTAAATAAATATACATATGTAGTTATATACAAAAAGAAAACTAAGTTTATACTTTAATGACAATATTTTAGAGAATTAAAATTTTCTTTTTCTTTCTATGTAGTATCTTTTAAATATCTTAGTTATGACTCAAAATCAAAATAATGTTTTTCATTAAGAATAATATTTCTTTTCCAATGACCTTGAATTATATTCCTTCCAAACTAATTAATTCCATTCAAGAATATATATTTATTTTAATCAAACACATGTTTCTTATGTATTGAAACCCAGCCTAACTAACTCACTTTACACTTGAAAATATTTATACTTTGTTATCTTTCCTATACACATGATAAATAAAATGAACATACACACTTCTCTCCTTTTTGTTTTTGAACAACTAACATAAAACACGTCTTAAATTTACATGCTATCACTATACACATTTCTTTTTCTCAAAGATTCACGAGTCTTTTAAATTTTCACTAGCCTCACATATATTTTTCTTTGGTTCTTGAAAAATTTATAAATTTCTCAAGACTCACATGTGACTTTCTTGATGATATTCCTTGCTTAACACATGTACCTGAAAAGAAAAAAATAATAAAGGAAAACAACAACCTTTTCCAATGGGCTCTCCACCCAACCATAGGGTTGATGCACAACCCACCCCCAAGCTAGGGATCACATACCTATTCCCATGCACACACAACCACTATTCACATGAATTTCTCAACTATTTTACACTCTATGACATTCACAATAATCTACAAAACTTGCATTAACAAACCTCTATTTCTTCATTTTAACACATAAAAGGGATATTGATGTAACAACCTAAACAAAGGAAAAAAAATCATAACCAAGGAAAAACCCCAACACCCAATTACAATGAATATCAAAAAAGGAACCAAAATTAAATATCACATAGATATCAAACCAAAATTAACATTCCTTTACACCTTAAACTAAGATCTAACAAAAGGGTAGACCTTACCAAGAGATTCACTATCTAAAATGTGGAAGCCTCTCCTTCTCCAAGCCCTTTTCTTACGTTCTCCATTCCTCTATCCTTTTCTCTTTATCCACCAAGAATTTTCCTCAACCAAATGGGAAAACATCCAAGACACAATAAAAACAAAATGAAAAATCCCCTTATCCATGCAAAGAAAAAGAATATATAAAAGGAGAACAAGAACTACAATTTCTTAACCACCTAAGTACCCAACCAACTCTAATTTTCACCAATTTTCAAAAGTGGATAAATAGAGTGGGTTCTAAACTTTATTTAAGGGGTTTTTAAGGTAAAATGACCCCTAACCCTTAATTCCATCACCTAAGGGACTTTTTAAATAATAAACATAATTAAAAAACCACATAAGAACTCTATAAATTACCAAGAAATAATCATAATAAAGGATAACTCAAAAGACTAATAAAATAAGCTCTCACATATACACACAACCACACGATACATAAAACAAATCAACATATTACATGACCTTATTCACCCTACAAGACAAGATAAAAAATTCACAAGGGTAAAGTAATGGAAGTAGCTATGTGACCCTTGCCACCATTGGCATAATTCACCTGTTCACTAAACAATAAGTGTCAGTACATCTCAAGAATATGAATGGCTAAAGCAATTGTCATAAAATTTCAAAAATAATAATCAACTAGGGAATAAAATTTAATGATCATCATAAGTAAACATCAAATCTTATCTCCATAATAACACCTAATTGCACATACATAATATTTAATCACCTAATAATAATTCCATCAATCATGTTAACGATCCCCTATCAATATAATGTAATCCATCAAATATACACAATAATATCAATCCTAACAACAAATAACCAATAACCCATCAAAATTGAATGTCTTGATCAACACATAATTACATAATCGATGAAAATAACTCATTTGGTTATCATAGAGAAAATCACAACAACCACTAGTTAGATAGAATTAGTCAGTCAAACATATCCAATAACAACCAAGAATATAAATATCATTGGTGTATAGAAAAAACCATCACCCATAAACTCATGTATAATATCCAAACTTAGAATCACATAGAAAATTGGACAAGAACCATCAAAGACCCATAGACTCAACAAGATTATGAAAAGGAAAGGTCTCACAAAAACTGCATATTACTAAGTAGAAACCATGTGATAATAGCAAAAAATTGCCATAGAAACCCAAAGACCATGTGTTTTTTGTTACAAACCACCTCAAAGATCCTTGTTACCCGACTTTCACCTATGGGCTCAATCAGGCAAGACAGATTATGTTTCAGAGGTTTGAGAGGTCAAATGGAGCATTCTCACAAGAGAAAAAGTCATGAATCTGATGCTAGGTTGCAGGGGTCTCAGTTTGGGGGGCCTGCCTAGTTTAGGTTTGGCATGAAAATCCTCAGAAAGAAGAGTCGCCAAGACCTTGGAGATGTCTCGCCGACTAAAGGAGCTCTCGTTGAAGGGTTTTTCACCATCAGCATAAGGTTTTGCCTTTGGCATGTGGTCTTGGTGACTAACGAGGGGTCTCACCGATAGTAGGTTCGTCGAAGGATTCATCCTTCGGTATAATGTCTTGTTGAGGGCCAGATGTCTCCCCGACTTAAGGATCTATCGGCGTAACAAGGAAATTGGAGAGAGGTCTCACTGACTTGGTGAAGTCTCAGCGAAAAGGAATGTCATCGCCAAAGGTCTCCCCGACTTGTTCGTGGTTTCAGCCAAAGTTGGTGCCTTCGCCAAAATGTCTTGGCGAGGGAATTATGTCTTGCCGATAGGGAAGGGATGCATTGGCAAAGCAAGCGAGCTTTGCTACAAAGTCTCAACAACCAAGGATGGGTCTTGGCGAAATGAAGTGAGCTCGAGCAGACAAAAGGAGTTTTCCATGAGGTCTGGCCGATAGAAGGAGTCTCACCAATAATGAAAGACTTCGTTGAGACCGAGGACATCGGCATAAGGTCATGTCGAAGTAGGGATGTCTCCCTGACAGGATGTAAAGTAAATTCATCGCCGAGAGAATGAGGAGCTCGGCGAGAGGTCTAGCCGATAGGCCAAGGTCTCGGCGAATTTGACGCACTCACTATGACTCCTGCCGAAGGGATGAGGCTTCGATATAAGGAGCAAAGGTCGATGTAAGGTCCTGGCGACCGAGGGATGTCTTGGTGACTGGCCAAGGCCTCGCCGAGAGTAAGTGATATCGCCCCAGTTTTTTGCCGATGACCCGAGGTCTCCCCGAAGTAATGTAGCGCTCGGTATAAGGAATAAAGATCGGCGAGATGTCTCGCCGACATCAAAGGTTTTACCGATAACAAAAGGATTTTGCCAAAAGTTTTAAAGCTCGACATAAGGTCTTGTCGGGGCAGGGAGGTCTCCCCAAAGTGAAGCAAGCTCGCCAAAATATTTATGCCTACGGCAAGAGGTCTGGCCGATAGGCCAATGTCTTGCCAACAACAGAGGGGCCTCACCAAGAATTGAAGCCGTCCCCATGAGGTCCTAGCGACTTACCAGAGTCTCGCTGAAAGGAATATGGAGCTCACTAAAGGATGGAATGCATTCGGGGTGACATTATAGATGTCTCGCTGACAGACGACACAGGGCCTTGGGGTAACATTTTTCCATCGGTAAAATGTCTCACCGACACGTGGGTGTCTTGCCAACTGAAAGGAGCTCGAGCCCGGAGGAGAAGAGTGAGATCGAGGTGAATGAAATGGGCTCACCATGAGGTCCTGCCAACTTGGTAATGTCTTGCTGACATGGATGTGCTTGCCGAGGGCATGGGGGCTCGATAGAAGGTCTCACCGACTAGCAGAAGGTCTCCCCGACCATGAAATGGGCTCGCCAATAGTATATTTCCTGTGGCATGAGCTCTCACTGACTATTCTATGATATGCCGATAGCTGCTTAGACACATAATCGCATCGGTGAGACACTTCCAGTGTCTCGTTGAGATGCGATTCTGATAGAGGGAGCTTTTGACTGCCCAAGGAATCTATGTGACATCTACTCGACCAATGAGAGTGAGCCAAAAGTAAGCCGTGGCAGTTTCACCAGGATGAAGGTGATTAATAGAAGGAAAAGCAACGTGAGCTCAGGGGCATTCAAAGCAGCTCGACTGGGGGGAATTAAAAGATTGAAACGAGGAGCAGAAGTGAATGTGGTGGTTGCAGAAAGATCAAGAAGGTTTCCCCTGAAGGAAATATTTCACACCGACATGGATAGCAAGGATGCAATCAAACACAACATTAATTTCAGGCAAAATATCTTAAGGTTGATCTTTCTGAGCCTGATATTTTGTAAGCCCTTAGGGGCCGACCTTACTTTGGTATATAGGGAATTTTTTGCCTCCTTGTAAAGGAGTTCTGGAGTATGTTCTTTTGAGGTATGTGACCCTTTTGCAGTCCTCTCTCAGATTAGCATGTTTTTGTAACTCAAATAAGAACATAATATACAAAATCTACCTTGGTTACCATTGATGGTCCATCATTCTGCCTGCAGATTCTTGTGAAGTATTGTACATTCTTTTTTATTCATTGAGCTACTTAGTGAAATTTTCTCTTTCCTTATAGCTTTTGTTTCATGTCGCGCCTTTCTTTGTAGAAGTAGTATCATGTAGGTTTCAAATTGTGTTTACTTAATCTTGCACATGATCTTCTAGTTTGTGAAAATTTTCCTTTCCTTCTTAAAGGCATGTGCATGTCAAACCTGTTTGAATGTGTGATCTACAGGATCTTGTTGTGCAGTCTCATGGCTGTCACCGGTATTCAAGTGTAGCTTGAGTATCTCATTGTTCCTGTCATTTTGGTGTATCACCCTAGGATTTAATTTCCATTGTTTATGTATCCTCCTTCTCCCTTTCCCTTTACAGATCAGTAGTCTAGGTGATACCAAAGGAATCCGGCCTTCTCCAGAGGTTCACTCCAATCTCAGGTGACCCATAGCCTCAGAGTGATCCAATGTTTCACCAGAAAGCTTAGTTTTGAAACTTTGCATAGGGTGCATTTCTGGGTGACAACAATCCTAAAACTATGGTTTTTTGGTTACAAATCACCTTAAAACGGGGGAAAATTGTGGGTTTAGTGTTTTTCCCCAATCTTTAGAAATCCTATCATTGAAAGGGGTTTTAATTATAGTATGATTTTTTGTTGTTTTGATTTATTTTTGTTTTGTTTTTAATTTTAATATGATTTAACTCTATTTGAATTCCAAAAGTCTTTTAATTTTTAAATCTTTTAGCTCTTGGTCATATTACCTAATAGGAGCCTCACTAAGCTCCTTGGCCATCGATCGCATGGGTGGATAAGCCCCTAGTCATGACCAAATATGAGGAGGTTAAAACCCAACCCCTTGAGCTAACTAGCCCTTATGTGCATTGTTGGTCACCTAGTTGACCAAGGTCCATCCAAAAGGGGCTTAAGCCCTACGTTATACACCCTTAAGAATTTTGAAAAAGCACCTATCAGTAAAACTTCTCTAACTTTTGCAAATGTAATTAGATTTTCAAAATTTTATAGGCATTGGAAAGTTGATTTGAAGACTAACGTAATAATGTAGGTAAATTTTACAAATTATAATCCAAATTTTAGGTATAAGCATTCAAACTCAAGATTTCATTTTCAAACTTCATTTGGTCATAAATTTTACATTTTCTATTATTTTTAGTGTTTTTTAAAAACATATAAAAAATCCTTTTTGTTTTTTGTTTTTCGAGTTTATTTTCCTATAGGACTTACAATTTTTCACTAACTTTTATGTGCAAGTATTTTTATGATTTAAAGACTTAAAATCTTACAAACTACTAACTCAAGTGGTTTTCACAGGGCATTTGACTAAAGAAATTGATTATAAACCTTTTCCTTTTGGTGTGATTTATGTGCTTTTTATTTTTGCACTTTTAAATTGGGCTAAAACTTACTTCACATTTCAATTTAGGATAATAATTAACAAGTGTCTTTTAAACCCTAAGCATATTTACGTATGCTTTCCTCTCGCACTTTAGGGTGATCTTGAGAATAAATAATAAGTCTTTTCTTATTTTACTTTTAGGAGGACTTCTTGGAGAATTCATCATCCCAAGGGATGACCTCAACTCCAGTGTTTCGGTGGAGTATAAATAAAAGGGCTGAATCAAAATACATACCTCTTGGAAGTTGTGATTTTCTCATTCGAACTAGCCCCCTAGAAATTTATACCTTGGGGAAGTGAAGGAGAAGGGTGGGTTACCCTCTTCTCCCAGCTATTTGACTTTCTTGCACTTTCAAATTCATGGATTAGGCATCATGTATCCTTGTGGTATTTAGAGGATATATCTAGATAAGCCTTGTATAGCGTATTTTAAAACCTTTTGATCATTGCTTAATTGTAGTACAAGGTACAATATCATGCCTCAAGGCAGTCATCATGTACCTTCCTACGTTGAGATAGTGTTGGGTGATGTAATCCCTTTTAACAGATTACAAAACCTTGATTTCAACCAAAGTTGTGTGAGAAACAATCTCTCCTCTCATAAAGGGGAGGCACCCTTCTTATTTCTTATTTAAAATAAGTAAAACTAATTAAGTATTCACAATAATGTACACTACAATTAAGATATGGGGGTGTGTCACATTCATGATTCTCTCTTTTTTCAGAGAATATGTTTTGCAATGCTTTACGATTTTAAGTTCCTAATTTGATACAACTTCAAACTAAAAACTAAACAGTAATTCCAATATTCCTATCTTGTCAAAGAAAATCCTAGGAATACCAACATGATAATGATAAATGATAAATAAGAAAATCTCACAAAGGCACAAAGTCATTTTGTAGCTTCCAACAATTAATCCTTGAAGATAGCAACTAGTGTTGTATGAGAAGCACAAAGTCTTCTATATACTCCACAATAATCCCACAAACAACATGAATAAATATAAGCAAAAAATCTTATAGAGCATTCACCAATAGTATTCAATCAATATCAGAAATTCAAGTAAAGAGTGTAACTCAAAGTTTACACAAATTTACTCAAAGCCCTTCCAATCTCAATTACTAATCACTACCAATTCGATCAAACCATAAGATAATTGTTCCCAACACAAATTTTGGTATGCAACTTCACTTCTTTATTGATCAAAATTAGATTCACAAAGATGAACTCAAAGTTTCATGTATTTGCTTCTCAAATGGGTAGCACTTCATTGCAAAAGATAAAAGGTAACCATTACAAAAGAATCGTCTCTTATTTACAGATGCGAGAGGAGAGTTAATGTATGAAAACCAGATGAGCAAATCTAGGAAAATTAGGTGAGAAAATCTAGGAAAATCTCACCTAACTAGTTGACTTATTCAAAAATGTTGTCCACCATTATAGGAAAACATCTTTTCTTTTACATGTAATTACATTTTTTGAAATGACATGTAAGATGTTGAAGCCTATTTAAAAAATGCATAGAATAAAGCATATAAACTATTTAACACTGGAGATACAAGAAGTCTTTATGGTTCCTTGCATTGGGCACAAAATTCTTCAAATTTCTTCTTTGTCTCTTTTATGAATGCCTCATCTGGACCAACTGTATAATCAATAATTGTGTGAAATCTTGTGATTGATCTTCGTGCATATGAGAAAATATTCTTGCATCTATCTAGATGCATCTTGAGACAATCAAGAGAAAGTCGTACATCACATATGGCATGCATGGAAATATTTGAAAAGCCTTCATCTTCTACTTGCTTCATGACAACTTCCTTGAATATTTGAGCAATCTCACTAATCGAGAGGAAAGTATGATCATCATCAAGGACCTTACCCGATAACTCCTCAATTCCATTCACCATGATGACACAATGTCCTTCGACATATTCTTGTACTTGTTGGATGTCCTCGATGAGAGATTTGATCACTTGTATGCAGTTCTTAAGAGATTTTCTTATTTCCACATACTTCTCTTTGTCAGGAATTACCCCAACTTCCACTAATTTACTCATTTTTTCCTCTTTCATTTGTGGCCAAAATGAAAGACATCTTTCCATTTCTTTCTACTTTGTAGAAAGTGTGTTTTGTTCTATCTCAAGCTCTAATTTCAACTTGGCTACTTGAGCAGTCTTTTCATCTACAATAGCTGTGAGCTATGAGCCATGTTCTATTATCTCATCAATGAAATCATAAAACACCTTACCCTTGGAGACAAAATTCTCCAAAATTTTCACTGTTGGTTCCTCAATGTTCACCATGTCCATAGGTTGGACGTTCTCTGAAGAGCCTACGATATTCCTCAAAAATAGTGCATAACACTCAACTTTATCCTTGTACATGTGTCTAGCCTACTCCATCTTATCAAGTCTTCTTGATAATGCATTCAAGACCACTTGTACATCTTCTTTTTCACTTTCATTTGTTACCTTACCAAGCTAAACTATTGTGATAGTGTAATCTTCCATGTTTGCATCCCCTTGTTCATGTGGGGGTAAACCAATATCTACAAACTTGTAACTTGATTTTTCAATATGAAGCCTTGAATGAACTTTAGCCTTCTTCCCCTTGGATTTTGGTGGAGCTATCTCTTCAAGATCAAGCTCATGTAGGGAAATCATTTGTTTCTTGTGCTTTGATACTTGTGAGATTAGCCAAGATGGAAGAGATGAAGTATATCCTTCTTGACTTACTGTCAACTCCTGCGTTGCAACCACTTATGTGGGAATGGTTGATATTGTAATAATCGAGGTAGTATCAGTCATGATAGCTCTAGTGGACTGCAAACCAAGTGGATCCTGCAAAGACTCATTCATGAACTTGTGAAATTCAGCCTCAAAAGAGATATCAAATGATGGAGATGAAAAAATTGGAATGGATAAGGGATAACTCAAAGAAACATCAATAGTTTGTAAGTTGGAAACTATAGGAGGAGTGGTAAGGAGTGTTGACACTAAATTGGGAATGGAAACATTGACTGCATTTAATTGTTGTAGGAGGAGGTGAGGTAGGAAGAGGAGGTGGAGGAGTAGTTGGATTTGAATGAGTATGAGGGATATTGGTAGTAACAGGTGATAAAGTTTGGGGAAGATCTTCAACAATATTCTCATGGGGAGATAGAGGTTGTTCATCATCATGCCTGAGTTCTTCCTCATTACCACCTTCTTCAAATTCATCTTTTGCAGATTCTTCCTCATCATATTCTTCACTTTTGTTCTCTTCTTCTTCTTTAAATGATTGTTCCTCAGAAGCAAGCTCCTTTCCTTCTACATGTGGTTATTCTAATTCTGTGTCCTCCTCTTCTTTAACTGTTTGTGTTGCACTTTTACCAAAAGTAAACTTGATCTTACGACCTCTTCAAGAAGAAGAGGGATTTTTTGCATGCTTGTTTTTTGTCCAGAGCTCTTGCCATTGACTATTTTCTACTCCCTATGTTTCTCCTTTTTCTGTCCTAAAATATTTCATTTGAAAGCCATGCCTATGCAACCATTCAGCTGTGTTATGGAAAATAGGAGCAAGTATTTCTCTTATAGAAACACTTTCTTTCTTAGACCATTGCATTGGAGGTAAAGGCTTCCTAGCAATTCCATCCTCTTCATAAGTAGAATTCATGATGTCACTAGGATCTTTGAAATCCTATAGAATATCAACTACACCAAGATCTCTAATTTGTTCCACTATCAACCTGCAAAAATCCATTCTATGAATTTCTTCATCTCTGCAGTCTTCCCATATATCTTCAAAGCGGTAGACATGTTGATGATATTTCTTTAGTTTCCTATTCACATCTCGATAGTCAAAATAAAATTTGTATCTATATGTCCTTATAGTCATGATTTTCATTTCTGCAACAACTGACTTTGATTTCTGTACACTATGAATAGTATATCTCCCAATAGTCAATGGAAACCTGAAACGTGGCTTGTGAATTCTATGGCGTTCCTTATGGATCGAGATCAACTATTTGCATAGCTTCATCACTTGTCTAAGGGATATCTAGGTAACATATATGGACACCCAAAATAATAGCCTACTCTCAAATATGTGAAGGTTGGGAACTACAAAAAGATACATCCAACCTT
Organism: Sequoia sempervirens; assembly: GCA_007258455.2. Lineage (NCBI taxonomy): Eukaryota > Viridiplantae > Streptophyta > Pinopsida > Cupressales > Cupressaceae > Sequoia > Sequoia sempervirens. Next base: position 46,735 of record VDFB02126189.1, read on the forward strand.
ACTAACAAAATTGTAGGATTCATTCGATACTCTTTTCTTTTCAAGAGTCAAATCAAAAGTGAATAGTAGGGGCGTAAAGAAAGCATCTATGACTCTTCTGAAATGTTTGAGGCTTTCTCTTAATTTTAACTAATAATAGAAATCATACACAGGTACAAAATTTATGTTTCCTTTTGTAGCCAACCCTGGAAATTTCCTCATAATTGCAGCAGCATATACCAAATAGGAAGTCATGTAAAATTTCAAAGTGGTTGGCACATTGATCAACTATTCATGAATTTCATCACTTATATGAGTTTCCCAATCTATATGCTCTTTCTTTCTCCTAATGATGTGGATGTACTCATACATCCAATCTTGAAAATGACATGAAATAGGTAAGCCTTTCACCCTACTCAGGAGAGTAATAATATCCCTAGCGTCCTCTTTGAAATCACTTTGAGGAAGCCCTTTAGGAAATCTTGAGATAGTGGGCCTTGGAGATTTCAACCATTGAATATTAATCAATGTTTTAGCTTTATTTGGATCCTTATCATAGACGTCCTGTGCTTATTGAATTGAGATTTTTGTATATTGTTCCATGTGTGGAACCCAGAAAACAATATCAAAGAATTCAAGATCTAATCTCATCATGATTTGTCCCAAGGAATCTCTCACACTTTTTTCTTCTCAGATGTAATGAGATACAACTTGGAGAACAAACTCTGTGTTATGAGAAACAATTGGGAATGTAGATACCAAGTGCAATTTTCTATGAAAAATAGATCTCAAGTTTTCTTCTAATGGTTTCTTCTCAATTCTTTTTACAAAATCTTCCATGTCTTGATGACCAACTTTTGTGTCTTTGATTTCATCCACCTTTGAGAGCACAACAGTAGGTGAAAAGACACCTTGATATTTGTACTCATTTTTCCTTCCTTCTTAGAAGATGATGGAGGCTTTTTGGTTGTCATCTAAAAATACCAAAGATCAAGGAATGTCACCTTCAGGGATCACCTAATAAGAGCTTGAGAAGAACTACAAGAACAATGGATTAGGAGATGTTAGGAGAAAATGCTTCGTGAGAGTGAGTTGGAATGCGTGAAGCAAGCAATAAATTTGGAGGAAGTGCAAATGAGCTATGGAGCATGGAAAACAAAGCATTGGTGATGAAATGAGGTCCAAAGCACAAATGGAATGATTTCTAAGTGTTTATGTGGAAAACTTTTTTTTTGTGTAGGAGCATTGAAAATCAACACTCCTACATCTAATGAAGTTCACTTGTATCTAGTAGTGATGAAAAACAACACTCCTACATGCCTTGATCATTTGATAAAACTTGTGTCAGAGCGCTAAAAATTAGCGCTTGTGCATTTTGGGGAAAGATCAAATTCATGCTCGAGTGTTGAAAAACATCACTCGAGCATGTCTTTTCAATTTGAGTCAAGTGTGAGGGCGGATATTTTTCACCACCTTTGCATTTGGGAGGAAAGTTTCTTCATGTAGGATCGGTGATTTTCACCACTCCTACATTTGATGAGTTGTAAGAAGTTTGGATGTTCTAGCGCTAAAAAATAGCACTTGTACATTTGATGGGGAAGATCAACAGTTGTTCAAGTAGTGAAAAATCCCACTCGAACAAGTATGGAACCTGGTGAAAATTAGTGAAGGTAGATGAAATGGCATTGAAATCACTAGCCGCGAAGATAGGTGATTGAGCAGTGAAAAATGATAGTAGGGAATCAAGAAAATGATGCTTAAAACAAAGAACTAGGGCACGAAAAACCCCAAAATTTGAACATGGAAGGGTGACAGAAGGAAATTAAAATATTTCAAGATAAAATAAACCAAAACAAGGGCCAATGATGACAAAAACCAATTTCAAAAATGGAAGCATCAAATCCCTAATTGAAAGAGAGAATAGCATCAAAGATCGACGAAGAAGAAAGACACAAAAACGTACCTAATGAAAGCGAATGAAACCCTAGCTTGAAAGCTGCAAAATCCACAAACACAATCTCATTTGGAGTTTGGAGAATGACTAGTGTGAGGAGGAAGAGAGGATGGATAAAAAATGAGGGTAAACTAACCTAAAACAACTTTAATAAGTCATTAGAAAAAGATCATTAATGAACTCGAGTGCATTAATGACGAAGCACAAAAAGGGAGCGAAAATGTAGGAGTGGTGAAAATTACTGCTCCAACATTTTTGAAACATGGATATGCATTAGCAATGAAAATTATTGCTTGGTCATGTGAAATACTTGGCGAAAGGAAACATGCATTAACGGTGAAAATCATTGCTTGTGCATATAAGGATGAATGCAACGTGTAGGAGCAGTGATTTTCACCTCTCCAACACTTGGAGTAACTTTTCTAACATAAGGCTTATGTAGGAGCATTGAAAATCAATGCTCTGACATAAGTGAAAAATTAACTAACTCCCAAAGAGTGGGAATCAACAAAAATATCCATTTCAAAGATTTTCGAAAGATGAACAATGAGAGATGCTCAAACATATGGTTTAAGGTTTAGGACTACACATCAAGGGAAATCAAAAGTTGCCTCATTGTGCATGCTTGAAGTACACAGAACTACAAAACAGACAAGTTTCATAGGGGGTTATCCCATGAATAGAGCGTTGCTAGATTCGAAGATAACAGATAGCAGTTATTCCTTGATTGAGCCTTATCCTTTCAAGGTAAGGGGTGTAAAGGTGGTACATGAACTTTTCATACCCTAGTTATGCACTCATGTGAAGGTATTTTATTGTGTGGGCCCACATTAAGTTAATACACTCTTTATTGAATAAACAGAGGCTTGTTATTGTGACTTCTTGTTTGAGTGTTGTACAAACCAAAGTTCCTATTTTCCAAAACCTTTACTACCAAGTTGAGTCAAGTCAAGTTTGAAATCCTTTTGTTTTTTTGAAAACATTTCCCAAATTGGTATTTTTTTGAAACACACAATGTTGAAGCCAAACTTACGATAACCATTTTCTTCCAAATCAATCCAATTATCCAATCATCAGACCAATACTTTCACTCATTATCCACTTGATCATAACCCTATTTTATTACTATAGACACAAATCAAATGCAAATTTGTCTTTCTAATATAACTGACAACAAGAGTTACAAAAAAAAAAACCAATCTGCCTATCTATTTTTTTATTACTATCATCCACATCAAACAACACCCATCACTGGGAGTAGAGAGGAATTTAGACAATTGCAAATAAAAATAACAAGAAAGACTACTTCACTATATATTTTGTAAAGGAAACAAAACAAAGGCAGGTACACAACCAACTACTTTTAATATGCAAAGTAAATTGGAGAGTTTCTTAAACCATAATCAGCTTATTTTCCACTACTTCATTGTTGCCTACTTAGAAATCACATTCATCACATTGGACTTGAACAAAAAACCAATAATACAAAAATAAAGATAGTAAAGATTTTAAAAACTGCACAACACATAATGGTTTGGGCACTCATCCAGTGAAAAAAAATGCCATAGCCAACCCGTGACTTTCATGCACCATTGCATTACTCTTCAACGCCTCTACCTGCACATTTTCTCCCAATCATTTATTCACTCTTTTCACCATCGACTTCTTTTGTTTGCTTCCCATGTTTCTTCTTCTTTCTTGTGCCAACCTCTCACTGTCACCTTGGCAACTATATTTTATTTCCTAGATGTTTCTTTTTGATCAATAATTGCCTTCTATAACTACCTCTCCCCCACGTTACAATCTCTTTGATAATTGAAATTTTAAATATCCTTTTTTTCTTTCTCCGACGTGGTCCTCCTAATGGTTTTAATTTTCTTTAACATATATCTTAGTCACCACCTCCTCAACCTTGGGTTCTCAAGGATTTAGTTTTGCATAAATTTTAATCTCCTTAACTTCTTCTAGTTGTGCATACATGAGGTTTTATTTTCTATAACATATATAATGTGCCTTCTTTTTTCCATGTGGATGTATGAATTTCCATTTACAAAGTTCAATTTTCCTTTCAAAACCGCCATACCTTTATTACCAACATAATCCAAAATTGAAAGCCAAGAAAAACACCACACTCAAAATATGAATGCACACCAAAATTTGAAACAAAAAGATGATGCTCTTGCATCAAGCTCCACCAGAAACAAAAAAAACTCATGAGATCCTACTCATGAGTTCATCAACACTATGATCCGCAGTTGTTAACCAAGTGGCATCCTCCAAAGGATGATCTTTCCATTTCACCAAGTTTTTGAAATATTCCTTTTCTCGGGTCTTCTTCAACAACTGCTTCTACAAGATGCACTCAATATCGATTGGAGCTAGCTTGGTCACTTTCTTTTCCCATCTTGGAATCAACTTTGTGTCCACTATTCTATTTGTTTCCTCACATTTACAAGTAAAAATCAACCATATTAAAGATGGGAGAGATACCCATATCAAAAGGAAGAGCTATCTCGTAAGCATTGGTAGAAAACTTTCTAAGAACCTTATAAGGATTGATATTCTTCATTTTTAGCTTGTTGTATTCACCTTTTAGTAATTTATATCCTTCCCGAGATGAGCCAAAATGAGATCATCAACAAGAAAAATTCACTTCCCTATGCTTCTTATCAACATATTTCTTGTACTGATGGTTTCTCCCCTCAATCTACAATTTTACCTCTTAATGAAGGTCATGAATACCTTTGGAAAAATCATCAACACCTGAACTTCTCCTCTCAAAATTACCAATCTTTGAGTTCAAATACACCCCTTGGATGCATACCATAAATAATGTAGAATGGGCTCAAACCTATACTTCTATTTGTAGAATCATTATAAGTTAATTTAATTTGTGCTAAAGCCATATCCCAATTACTAGGTGTGTTTTCAACAAGACACCTCAACATATTACCCAAACTTATGTTAACAATTTTTGTTTGATCATTCATTTGGGGATGGTAAGCTGAGCTAAAACTGAGATGGGTGCCCAACTTCTTCAAAAGCATTCTCCAAAAGTGTCCCACAAACTTTGTGTCTCTATCAGATACTATACTCCTGGGTATACCATGCAACCTCACCACTTGTTTGAAAAAGCTAGCTATATTTGTTGCATCACTAGTCTTCTTGCAAGGAATGAAATGAACCATTTTTGAAAACCTATCCACAACAAAAAAATAGAATCATTTCCTCTTTGAGTTCTAGGAAATTCTAAAACAAAATCCATACTTATAGAATCCCAAGGTCTATGTGGCATAGGTAGTGGTTGGTACAAACTAGTGTTTTGACTACTTCCCTTTGCATGCTAGGATACTCTAAATCTCTCCTACCTCTTCACATCTACTTGCATTCGTGGCCAATAATAGTGTGTATTCAGCTATAGGTAAGTTTTTTCTTGTCCAAAATTTCCTATTAGGCTGCCACAATGCTTTTATTTCAAGAGATTCTCTCTCATTGACCCTCTAGGAATTCACAATTGATTACTTATGAATAAAAAACCCCCTACAACATAAAATCAATCCATGGTCCTCTATCTCTACTAATAGGATTACTACAAGCTTCATATGAATCTCTAAAATCTAAATCATTTTCATAGAATTCCTTCAAGCTATCAAACCCAACACTATTTTCCTGAATTTCTTATAATAATAGACTTCTTCTACTCAACACATCAACAAATTTGTTTTATTTCCCACTATTATGTTTCTGTTATCCACTGAAAATGCACTCTGTTGAATGCAAAATTCAACATTCTAGTGTAACATGGGAAGACCTCTAAAGTTGTGGGTTTCTTTGTAGACAGAGGTCAACCTTCGAAGAAGGCCAGCTTCCTTTGTGCTATCACCTAACTACTGATTTTGTAAAGGAAAAGAGAAGGAGAATACATTAAAACTAATGAAAACACTATCTCTATGGTGATGCACCAAATTTACAAGAGCAATGAGACACTCAGGTTACACTTGAATACTGATGATGGATATGGGACTGCACAACAAGTTTTTGTAGATTATGCATAAGTATTTCACAAACAGGTCCTAGTACTAAGATTCCTAGAAGGAAAGTTAATTTCACATCTAAAATTCATTTACATTTTTGACACAATTTGTAACATGCATAATACTACTTTTGCAAAGAAAGGCATGCTAACATGAGACAAAGCTATAAGGAAATAGAAATATTTCACGAAGTAGCTTGATCAATCACCTGAAAAATGCACAATATTTTGCAAGAAATAGAAGGAAAATTGAACCATTAATGGTAACCAAGGTAGATTCTATATATCATGCTCCAAATGAGTTACAAAAGTGTGCTAATCTGGGAAAGGATTCGAGAAAAATCACTAACTCTACAGAATGCATAATTGAACTTGTTTACAAAGAGGCCAAAAAAGCCATATATACCAAAAGTCCCAGCCCCTTAGGGCTTACAAAAATATCAGTCTTCAGAAAGATCTACCCTTAGATCTTTTCAAATGAAGTTAATGTTGCATTCAAATGTATCCCTGTTGTCCATGTCAGTGAAAAGTCGCTTCCAAGAATGGCCTCCTTGATCTTTTGCAACCACAACATTAACTTCTAGTCTTCGTGTCCACCTTCGAACCTCCTTGCCGAGTTTCTTTGAATGCTTATGAGTGGTGCCATAAATGTCGATCTAATCTTGCCAGCAGATAGTATAGCTGCGATTGTGACCTGAGGCTTTCTCCTTTCTGCTGGCTTTCCTCTTGCTCCAGATCCTTCTGCAAGTCGACCCTTCTTGGAAATAGTCTTCGGGCTCCTTCTAGATCTTTATAGATGCCCCCCCCTTGGATATCGAATTGATCCCTCATTTTATTCACAGAGAAAATCGTTGTTGCTTACACTCTATTGATCTTCCTCGCAAGGATATTCATAATAGTCAAACTTCCCATGGTCCATCTTTAGCTTCTTCAGATTGGTAAGAGTCCACCCTGTTGGTGAGACTTTACCCTTCGCTAGCCCCTATCGCTAAGACCTCACTTATCAGGAAGACTTCCCCCCGAAGTTACACCTTTTCACCAATACCTCAGTAGTCACCAAGACGTTATGCCGAGCCATGAACCCTCGGCGAGACTTTTCCTCTTCGGTCAGACCTTTTTCCAAAGGCAATATTTTTCCTCCCCGCTGATGGCCTTATGAACAACTTTTAGTGAGACTTTTTTCTGTCGGCAGGACCTTTCATCAAAGCCACCATATTAGATTGAGATCCTACCCTTTTGGCGAGACCTCACTAGGTCAGCAAGACATCACCCTGACGTCGGTCGTTTCAGCGAGACCACCACGGTGCCTGGGACTTCATGCCGAAGCATTCATCTCTTGGCGAGCTCAGACCTTCATTCAGGGAGACCACCACTTGTCGGTGATACATCTCGGCGAGCCCAAAACCTTTCGGCAAGGGCACCAACTTTCGCCGAGAGTTCCCTCTTTCGGCAGGACCTCTCCCTGAGCTCAAAACATTCCCCCGACGCCAACCGTGAACAATTGTCGTTATGACCTCCTTCCAAGTGAAGAGATAAACAAAGACTGATGGCGACCCGAATGTCCTAGCGACTGGTGTATTCAACGAAATAGAACACATTGCTAGTCGGCAAGACAACAAAAGGGTCTTGCCAATTTTCTTCTCTGATGAGTTTTATGCCTAAATCTAACCGAGGTAGGCTTTCCAACTGACCTCCTTGAAAAATAACCTTCCAATGAAGACCTTCCCAATGAAAACCAAACACCTACACATTGGGCTCAACCCTTATGGGAGCCACATTTAATCCACATGTCGGATTTAAAACATAATTTCCCCTAATTGAGCCCGTAGGTGAAAATTGGGTAACATTTCTGGTGACCTCAGCTAGATTTTTGCCTGCTAAACATGCAAACCAGTAGCAAAAGCTTGTCCATTGGGCATGGATTCATTTAGTAAAAACTCATAACCAAACCAAGAGCAGCCTAGACATGGCTGTAACTCATCTGAGACTTATAGAACAAGACGGGTCCCTGGAAATTTATTGGAAACAGGGAAAACTAAAATAAAACTATTTACTATGTTGGGACAACACTTAGGGAATGTAAACTGCATCTAGACCTACCCTACACTAACCAGTAAGAAATTGATCAAACAAAACCATTCACAGGATGATTGAAATAGCTGCCCTTCCTCCTCAATAGGCAATGACTCTCAAGCTTAATGGTAGTTGAATAAAGATGGTACACTGAAAAATGTTTAAAAATGCAATGCACTACCTCATGAAAGAGGGTAACAAGTTCACTTACCTCTGTAAACTAATCATATGCATTTGTATTCAAAGGAGGATAAGTAAATTGAACACACTCTTTTTCAACTGCAAGTACATCCTTTATGCCACTTTCAGTTGTGGCTCCATGTGTGAGTGCTTGATTAATCATTGGCACTTCATTAAAATCCATTTGGGCTAAATCTCTTATAGGATAGCCCCTTGTAAAGACAAAAATTGAGCTCTCCTTGCTAGTCTCTTGCCCATTCACTATTGTTTTATAGCCTTGGCTGGAAAAGTCTAACCCCTGTGACTGACTTAGTGAGGAAAAAGAAGCTTCTTCAGTAAGCTTAAGTTGTTCATGATTAACTTCATCAAGAGGTAATAGTTCAACACCCAAATTAGTACAAAAAGCTTCTAAATCGTTCCAAAACATATCCTCTTCGATGTCTTCTTTACTTTTCTAAACAGAAAGACTAATTTTAGGCCTAATGCAGTTCTCATCTAACTTTGATAAAGCATCAAAATCACTCTCTTTGCAAAACAGTAAGTCCAGTTCAGGGACTTGTTCAACTTGATGGGTATTTTCATGCATATCAAAATGTGGCTCTCCCTGAACAGTGCTACTTAAACCTGCTTGTTTGCGAGTAAAGACTTCAAACTCACTGTCACCTTTATGCAAGAATAAATCAGCATTATCTCCATTAACCTCATGTTGGTCCAATTCTTCATCCTTGTCAATGAAGTAAGGCAGATCATCAAATGAGAAGATTAACTCTACCTTTTGATTCTTAGCTATGTTCATTACAGCAAGTTTCTCAACTTGATTCTCCTCACCTTCTTGCAAAAGTTTAGATTCCTCATTTTCCAGTATTGAGCAAAACTCGGCAATTACCTCCTCTCCATCAAGCTGAGAGAAAAGAGATAGTCCCTTATTCCAAGCTGTAAATTGATCTTTCTCAACAGCTACTTCCATTTCATCCCCTTGTCGTCCAACTTGAACCTGAGAGATTTCCTCCTGTCTAATTATTTGTTGTTGCAATTGATGACACTTAATGGCTAAATGCAAAAGATTCGCATTCTTAAGCTTTTCCTAGAGGATTAAGTTATCTTGATCAATAAGTTGCTCCTCCTCGGCCTTCTGAACATTAGAGCTTAATTCAATTTGAATGTTTGATAATGGAGTCTCACAGTGTTGAACACATGTTCCCTTCCAACTTGGAATTTCAAAACTAGAAGGCTGACTTGAAAACTCAGAAAGTAAGTTTTGCTTAAAACTTGAAAATTTGGACCTAGGAATCTCCTCCTAGACAGGTTGTTCAGGAACATGGAAGGCTGATTGAAACTCCTACTTTTGTTTTTGTGCAAGTAAGTTTTTTATTTGGTCTTCTTTAGCTACAATTTGTCTAGTAGCAACCTCCTGTTCATACTCTAGGACCTCCATATCCTACTGATGCTGAATATAAGCTTGACAAGAAAGCTCTTCCTCCTGCACAACAAACTCTTGCTCTCTCTTAATATCATCCATCTGCCTTTGGAAATCAAGCAATATCTTATCAATATCGCTAACTCCCTTATTAGCATTTTGGGGTTGGTTATTGAAACTACCATATTGTTTTTGTGTAGAAATAAGTTCCTGTGGTTGAATTTGAGCATATGTTGGGCAACAATGAGATTGAGCAGGAGTGGGAGGGTGGGAGGCATGATAAAAATGCTGGAACTTTGTTGCTATAGGGTCATTTGGAATAATGACAGTAGATTGTTCTGTATAATATGGTCGATAAGAGGACATATAAGCAAGGTTTTCATGGAATGGAGAGTAAAAGGCCATATTCTCCTAAAAACCTGACATCTCTTTTCCATTCAAATTAGATTTCCCTCCAAAAAAAATTACAACATGTGAGCACTTGAGCTACTGAAACCAGAAAATTTCCACACTTGGAGTCGCCAGGTATGTGATTGAACTTGCCTTTGGAGACTGAAACTACCGTTGTACACACCAAACAACAATAACATAAGGACAAGAGAGACTGAAAATTAGTTCTTAGTCCTACTGGGCATGGAAAAATTGTTATCCACTGAAAATGCACCTTGTTGAATGCAAAATTCAACAATCCAATGTAACATGGGAAGACCTCTAAAGTTGTGGCTTTCTTTGTAGACAGAGGTCAACCTCCGGAGAAGGTCAGCTTCCTTTGTGCTATCACCTAACTACTGATTTTGTAAAGGAAAAGAGTAGAAGGAGAATACATTAAAACTAATGAAAACACTATCTCTATGGTGATGCACCAAATTTATAAGAGCAATGAGACACTCAGGTTACGCTTGAATAATGATGATCGATATGGGACTGCACAACAAGTTTTTGTAGATTATGCATAAGTATTTCATAAACAGGTCCTAGTACTAAGATTCCTAGAAGGAAAGTTAATTTCACATCTAAAATTCATTTACATTTTTGACACAATTTGTAACCTGCATAATACTACTTTTGCAAAGAAAGGCATGCTAACATGAGACAAAGCTATAAGGAAATAGAAAGATTTCACGAAGTAGCTTGATTAATCACCTGAAAATGCACAATATTTTGCAAGAACCAGAAGGAAAATTGAACCATCAATGGTAACCAAGGCACATTCTATATATCATGCTCCAAATGAGTTACAAAAGTGTGCTAATCTGGGAAAGGATTCAAGAAAAATCACTAACTCTCCAGAATGCATAAACGAACTCGTTTACAAAGAGGCCAAAAAAGCCATATATACCAAAAGTCCCAGCCCCTTAGGGCTTACAAAAATATCAGTCTTCAGAAAGATCTACCCTTAGATATTTTCAAATGAAGTTAATGTTGCATTCAAGTGTATCCCTATTGTCCATGTCGGTGAAGAGTTGCTTCCAGGAATTTCCTCCTTGATCTTTTGCAACCACAACATTAACTTCTAGTCTTCGTGTCCACCTTCAAACCTCCTTGCCGAGATGCTTTGAATGCTTCTGAGTAGTGCCATAAATGTTGATCTACTCTTTCCAGTAGATAGTACAACTGTCATTGTGACCTGAGGCTTTCTCCTTTCTGTCGGCTTTCCTCTTGCTCCAGATCCTTTTGCAAGTCAACCCTTCCTGGAAACAGTCTTCGGGCTCTTTCTAGATCTTTATAGATTCCCCCCTGGATATCAAACTGATCCCTCATTTTATTCACAGAGCATATCGTTGTTGCTTACACTCTGTTGATCTTCCTCGCAAGGATATTCACAACAGTCAAATTGCCCATGGTCTATCTTTAGCTTCTTCGGATTGGTTGAATTCACGCCACGTAGATTTCCAGATGTTCAGAGCTCACTTCATCAGAATCGCATGTCGGTGAGACACTAATCATGTCTCCCTGATGCGAGTACACCACATAGTAGCTATCAACATAGCTTGGGACTGTCAGCGGGACTTCATATCGAGTTGCAGGAGTTATATCGATATCCATATTTCTATGGGCAAGTTGGTCACTATCGGCAAGACTCCCTATCATCGACAAGACTTTATGCCGAAGGCAAGATCCTTCGGTGAGCTCATTTCATCTTGGCAAGACCCCATCGAGTCGGCCAGATGTCACAGCGAGGTCACAATCGTTTGGTGAGTTGAGACCATTTCAAGCAGACCTTTCTGTGTCGGTGAGACCTCTCGCTGAGCCTAAATCTTTCGGCAAGACTCTGCTTGGTCGCCGAGACATTATGGCGAACTCAAATATTTCTCTGAGACTTCTTTTCTTGTCGGGAAGACATCTCTTAGTCGGCGAGACCTTTCGTCGGGCTCAAATCTTTCCCCGACATTGTTTCACTTTGAAAGGAGTCCACCCTATCGGTGAGACTTCACCCTTCGCTAGCCCCTGTCGCCGAGACCTCACTTATCGGGAATACTTTCCCTCGAAGATATGCCCTTTCTCTAAGACCTCAGTAGTCACCAAGATGTTACGCTAAGCCATGAACCCTCAGCAAGACCTTTCCTCTTCGGCCAGACCTTTTTCCAAAGGCAATATTTTCCTTCCTGCCGGTGACCTTGTGAACAACTGTCGGTGAGACTTTCATCTGTCGACATGACCTTGCATCGAAGCCACCATATTAGATCGAGATCCTACCCTTTCGGCGAGACCTCACCGGGTCGGCAAGACATCACCCCAAAGACGGCCGTTTCGGTGAGACCACCACGGTCCCCGGGACTTCATGTCAAAGCCTTCATCTCTTGGTGAGCTCAGACCTTCATTTAGGGAGACCACCACTTGTCGGTGAGACATCTCAGCGAGCCCAAAACCTTTCAGCTAGGGCACCAACTTTCACAGAGACTTCCCTCTTTCGGTAGGATCTCTCCCCGAGCCAAAAACGTTCCCCCGACGCCAACCCTGAACAACTATCGTCATGGCCTCCTTCCAACTGACCTTGTTGAAAATTAACCTTCCAATGAAGACCTTCCCAATGAAAACCGAACACCTACATGCTAGGCTCAACCCTTATGGGAGCCACATTTAATCCACGTGTCGGATTTAAAACATAATTTCCCCTGATTAAGCCCGTAGGTGAAAATTGGGTAACAGTTTCAACACAAAATTAAAACTTTGAAGGTACTCTACCCACTTTGCATGCCTTTGATTCAGCTTGTGTTGGCTATTTATAAACTGAAGTGCATGGTTATCTATGTAAACTAAAAACTCTTTGGGAAGCAAGTAGTGCCTCCACTTCTTCAAAGATTGAACCAATGCATAAACTCAAGGTCATAAGCTGAATACTTCTTCCTAGCATTATTCAAATTTTAATTGAAATAAGCAACTAGTTTCCCTTCTTGACTTAGGAAAACCCTTATTTCTAAGCCACTAACATCACATTCTACTTGAAAGACTTTGTTAAAATTAGGTAACACAAGTATAGGTTGTTCAGTCACTTTCTTTTTTAAAAATCTAAAACTTTTTTTAGCCTCTTGGGTCCATTCAAATTGCTTTTTATGCCCTTTTATAGTGTCAAGTATAGGAGCAACTATGCTATTGAAATTTTTGATAAAATTTCTATAAAAGCTAGCAAGTCCATGGAAACTTCTTACCTCATAAGCACTCCTAGGTGTTGGCCAATCAATAATGGCCTTAAACTTCTCCTTTCCCATCTTCAAGCCCTCTCTAGATACCATAAAACCAAAGTATACTAATTTAGTCTTCATAAAGGTACACTTCTTGAGGTTGATCAATAGCTTCTCCTCATGCAACTGTGTCATAACCAACCTTAAGTGCTATAGGTGTTCTTCTTTGGACTTGCTAAAAACTAGTTTATCATCCAAATAAACTATCACAAATTCAATAAGAATGGTTTCGAGACTTCATTCATAAGCCTCATAAAATTACTAGGTGCATTTGTAAGCCCAAAGGGCATGCCATCCATTCATAAAGACCATCATTGGTTTTAAACGTTGTCTTCTATTCATCCCTAGATCTGATCTTAATCTGATGGTAACCACTCTTCAATTCTATCTTTGAAAAATACATAAAACCACTCAAACAATCCTGTAAATCATCCATCCTTGGAATAGGAAACCTATATTGAATGGTTAACTTATTAATTTCTTTGGAGTCTATACACATTCTCCAATTTCCTTTCTTAGGTACTAGGACTGTAGGTACAACACATGGGCTAAGACTCTCCCTTATCAATCCTTTTTCTAGAAACTCTTCAAACTACTTTCTAATCTCCTCATTCTCCTTGGGAGTCAATCTATATGCAACCTTTTTTGGTAGGCTATCCTCTAGAACCAAATATATATGGTGACTAATACTCCTCATTGGAGGCAAAAGATTTGGAAAATCAAAAACCATAATATGTATATGCTATTTTAATATGTATTTTATCTCATTTAGTAAGTCATCCAACTTCGTGGAGGAAAGAGAATCCTTAGGCTTGAGTACCAATTCATATCCCACTTTTTCTTTCTTCATATCATGGAAAAATTCTTTGCCACTCACCAACATAACCTTACTGCTACTGCTGCTCTTATTATCCCATTCTTCTCCTCTCAAAGGAAACAATGTATGGTTTTTACCATCCTTCTGAAAAGTGTAGATATTGTTTCTTCCATCATGTATGTCTCTCCAATCAAATTTCCAAGGCCTACAAAGAAGCACATGGAAAACATCCATGGGCATAATATCACACATAACAATGTCCTTATATTTACCTATCTAAAACTCTATAGAGGCCTACTCATCTACTAATAATTGATGCCCCTTTTGCAACCAAGAAATATGATGTGGATTAGGATGTTTTATTCTAGTAAGAGCTAGCTTGTTCACCATTTCATTTGACACAATTATCTATACTACCGTTGTCAATTATAAGTTTGCAACACTTACCTTTAGCCTTGCAATTGATCTTGAATAAATCTCTTCTTTGCATGGGTTCCTGACTCTCCTTTGGTGGCTTCAACAATACTATTTTGAACATAAAATATTCTCCTATCTCTGGTTCTTCTAAGTGATGAGAATGTGACCTCACACTCTCTTGGTCTGCTTGCACAATCTAATTACTCCTCTCAGGCCTTATGTGGTCTTCTTGTGTAATCTCAAAACACTCCCAACTCTTGTTACCAAACTTGTTACACTTAAAGCACTTTCATGGAAAGCCTCTTCCTCTACCTTGGTAACTTCCTCTACCAAATGGTCTCCCTCCTCTATTTTGAAAACATCCTCTCTTTGGATTCACTTTTCCACTAGAAGTGCCTACTTCACCTTGATGGTGTTTTTGTCCTTTGTTAGAGTGCCGACCTCTTCCTCTTGCTCCTCTTCCTCTACTCTTGTTGATTTTTCTTTCTTATAAGCTTCTCCTCTTATTTGATTGCAAGTTGGTAAGCCTCTTCAAGAGCTCCAAGGGATAAAATACTCAAGTCATCTTGCAGACTATATCTCAATCCATTAAGGTACCTAACTACCTTCTCCATATCTTCCTCACTATGCCCTAATCAAATCACAAGCTTGTAGAATTCTATGTATTCTTTCACACTCATCTCTTTCTGCTTAATATTTTATAATCTTTTAAATAGGTTAGTCTAGTAATCTCCAAGAAGGAACTTAGCTTTCAACTTGGCAACCATTCTATCCCAATAAGTCATCTTCTCCTTTTTTTTCTTTCTTCTTTCTGACTAAACATAATCCTACCACAGAGCAGTGTGGCCTTTGAGTCTTGTACATGTAAACTTGACTCATTTCTCCTCTTCCACTTCTTCGCATATAAAATACTTGTCAAGATCATTGATCCAATCAATGAGATCCTCTCCATTAAGGCTTCTTGAGTAGATAAGAACCTCTATCTTGTTCTTGTCTCCAACCCCCATGAATGCTCTCAATAATCTCACTTCAACTCCATTAGTTTCTTCTTCTCCTCCATGAACTACCTCTTCTCTGGCTTGTTGCTCTTCTTCATTGCCACTTATATCTCCAACAAGTAAACCTCTCCTTTGCCCCTGTTCCATGGAATCCATTCTTTCCATAAGATTATGAAAAATCTCAAGAATCCCTTCATCCATGCCTCTTTTGGCACCTCCTCTTGGCATTCTTCTTTGTGGCATCTTGCCCAACTTTACCCTGCCCAATCACTTGCTACTCTAATACCAAAAATTGATGATTGTAGACACAATCAGATGCAAATTTTTCTTTCTAATATAACTAACAGTAGGAGTTACAAAACAACACCAATCTACCTATCTATTCTTTTATTACTGTCTTCCACATCAAACAACACCCATGACTAGAAGTAGAGAGGAATTTAGACAATTGAAAATAAAAATAGCAAGAAAGATTACTCCTCTATCTTTTGCAAAGGAAATAAAACAAAGGTAGTTGCGCAACCAACTTCTTTTAATATGAAAAAGAAATTGGAGAGTTTCTTAAACCATCATCAAATTATTTTCCACAAATTCATTAGTGCCTACTTAGCAATCACATTCATCACATTGGACTTAAATAGAAAAACAATAATACATAAATAAATATAGTAAATATTTTAGAAACTATGCAATACATAATGGTTTGGGCGCTCATCTAGTGAAAACAAATGTTATAGCCAACTTGTGAATTTCTTGCACTATTGCATTACTCTTTATTGCCTCTACCTACATATTTTCTCCCAATCATTTATTCACTCTTTTCACCATCGACTTCTTTTGTGTGCTGCCCACATTATTTCTTCTTCTTTCCTACTCTCCCACTCTCAGCTTGGTGACTATCTTTTCTTTCTTTGTTGCTTCTTTTTGCTCGATAACTACCTTCTATAACTACCTCTCCCCATGTTACAATCTCTTTGATAACTAAAAGTTTAATTTTCCTTTCTTTCTTTCTCCCACATGGTCCTCCTAAAGGTTTTAATTTTTTTTAACAAATATCTCAGCCACCACCTCCTTAGCCATGGGTATATGAGGTTTTATTTTCTATAGCATATAGAATGTGCCTACTTTTCTCCACGTGGATGTATGGTTGTCCATTTTCAAAGTTCAATTTTCTTTTCAAAACCACCATGCCTTTATTACCAACACAATCCAAAATTTGAAAGCCGAGATAAACGCCAAACCCAAAATATGAATGCACACCAAAATTCGAAAGAGCAAGTCGATGCTCCTACATCACTATTCATCCTTGAAGTCATATCCAACATCTTTGAGAATATTAGGATATACTTAAATCATTCCAGTCACTATCATTTTTTATCCACCATACTTATAATCCATATTTGATCATCATCCAAATCAAATCCTTGGTCATAGTTGAAAGTTAACAGCTTTAGATCCTACAATCAAAATAAACATTTTAGTCCAACCTTTGTGTAACATGCCCATTGTTCTACACAGTAATTTTCCTATGTTTTACCCACAAGTGAAATTTTATGCAACCTTTAAGAGAAATACAAAATTTCTTTTCCTTTGAATAATAAATGCACATTTGAAACACATTTCAAACTTTACCATTGCATATCAAAAAATTCCTTTCATTGATTCAAATAATGATGATACATGACTTCAATATGACATTTCATAATTTCAATTCCAATAGAAATGGATACAAAATACATAGCTTAAACAAGCTTTTAAAAGTTATAAAGTACAATGGTCTAGGAGTTCCCCCTCAAATCTTGGCTGCTAACTGAAGCGGAGAAGCATCACTCAAGCACTTTTTCACCAACCTTGGACTTACTGCGGTCCCCTACACATCTACCTAACTGGTAAGATGGCCTTACCCTTCAAAGAAGAGATTGGTTTGGTAACCTCTTAACAATAGCCTATTTTGAGCTTGGTGTTGTTTCCTATAAATTTCTAGACTGACATATAGTCATCACAACTTACATGTATTAACATCCCATGCCTAGAACATAATCTTGAATCACAATGAAACCGATATAGTAAACAATGGCTACTTACACTAATTTGTCCAAAGTCTCCATTACCCTTAACTTAGAGTAGATGTCACACGTTCACCCACCTTCCTAGCTCAATTTGGTTTATAATAATCATTCTCTATATCTAGGGTACCCCCTTTCCCATGGATCTAACCAATATCAGGAATAACCCCACATAATCAACCCATAAAAAATTGACTATAACACTAAAGTGTTTGTACAACATCTTGCATAATGTTACTTATGTCTAACAAAGACTCCCTTCATAAAGTGAAGATAACTACACATAGTATAACTATGTTGCACTCAAATAAACTTCCATAAATATGGTACATAAAGACATAATCAACAATATAGGTTCTACAACATATTGCATAACCATGAAACAAACAATCTCATACAAACACCACAACATATTCAAAAACACTCTTTTCCCAAACATAGTAAACAAACTATTTTATCCTTTCCAACATAAAGACAAAGGTATAAAAACTAGCATGCCTGTATAAGCTCCAATTGATTATACTCCTTCCTAGTGTGAATCTACCAATTGATCAACACCTCTACGAAGTTCCACTTCACTATCCTTTTGTAACTTCTCACAAAATCTCACAATAACCACAAATACTAAATCCAAAATAACTCTCAACTCATACAAAAACATCATCAAGTTAATTAGAAAGATAAGTGTAGCATTTGGTAGAATGGGATCCTCTATTTATACTAACTTGTGAGCAATCAAAGGATACAAAAAAACAAGTATCTCTGTCATATTTCTTCCTCATGCAACGACTCACTCATAGGTTTGCAACACATGACTATTCTTAAAATGAGTCAACTTAGTATTTGAGACAAAGCAAATAATAGGTTTCCTAAATCAAATTCTATTGCAAAATGATGCCAAGTTTGCACTTGACTGATTCAAAACACCTCTTTGAAGGTTTATTTGAATTTATAGACTTCTTTTGCATTGCAACCTCTTCTAAATATGGAACCACCTCAAAGCTTTGGAGCCACCTTCATAGGCGTGTCTTGTAGATTTATTCTTTGTTGCACACAACATTTACTTCCCTTCTTAAGCACTTAACACAATTGCATTGTTTCATACATACTTTGTTTTAATGTTTTACTTGGTCATTTTTCACTTTATGTGTAGGTTTATTCACCACATAAAGTTGTGCTTTATGCTTCATGCGCCCTATGGATAATATTATATGCATTGTTGCATATTACTAGTATTATGATAAGCACTATCTTATGTGATTTATGATATATATTAATAACTTCAATTCTAATATATATATTATATAAATATATAAATATATATATATGTGTGTGTGTGTGTGTGTGTATATATATTGTACATATTCACTCACATGTGAGTCTACTATAGACATGTACACATATACATCTTCTGCATGCATGCCATCAATACCACAATATGAATACAAGGAAATATTGACACAAGACATCAAGACTTAATCACAATTCTCAATCATAACATTCCCAACAAAGATTACTTACCTTTTCCAAAAATTGACTCAACTCTCTATGACCAATTAGGACATGAGTGTATGATTGCTCAGTTTAGGCTCATTAAGGGTTACCAGACCAAGTTCTTCTCTTGAGTGATACTTCCCATCTCTTCTGGAGGATTGAACTTGTTCCTACACTCAACTTGGCACATCATAACCGTAGTTAGCCAAACATAACATAATCATATGCATCATTACATTTCATAGTTAGAAACATTATAAAATATCAAAGTGCAGCAATCATTCATTCATCATATTTCCATTCAAGATTCATTAAACATATTCATATAAAGATTAATAAAACAAATTCATGTCGAGATCCATAAAACACATTCATTTATTCAATCAATATAACCATGCAAGGTAATAGTAAATAGGTAATATCACTTGGGGTGTAACATATTCCCCCCCTTGTGAATCATTGTCCTTGATGATTTATTAAGTATCAACAGGGACATAACATTAAGGGTTACCAGACCAAGTTCTTCTCTTGAGTGATACTTCCCATCTCTTCTGGAGGATTGAACCTGTTCCTGCACTCAACTTGGCACATCATAACCATAGTTAGCCAAACATAACATAATCATATGCATCATTTCATTTCATAGTTAGAAACATTATAAAATATCAAAGTGTAGCAATCATTCATTCATCATATTTCCATTCAAGATTCATTAAACATATTCATATAAAGATTAATAAAACACATTCATGTAGAGATCCATAAAACACATTCATTTATTCAATCAATTTAACCATGCAAGGTAATAGTAAATAGGTAATATCACTTGGGGTGTAACATATTCCCCCCCTTGTGAATCATTGTCCTTGATGATTTATTAAGTATTGATCAACATGGACATAACATAAAACATCAAATGGTTAAAACTAGTGGAGACCAAGGACAACCTCAAGGAAATGATGGAAGACTTGAAGAAGGCTTGGATCCTTATAGAGGAAGCCTAATCCTCTATTTTTTGTCTTGTTTTTTTCTCTCTTAATGTGTTTGGTTGACTGGTGTTTTGGCTCTATCGTAATGTTTATTTTTGATAATGACTTGGTAAGCCTAAATAGTGTTTACATACTTTTAATCTCTAGTTTGAAGGCTATTTTCTTGTTGGGAACTTAAGACATGTTATGCTTGCCTTATTATAATCTTTGGATTGATGATAGCATGATCTAGTTAAACTTTACTGGTACCTGAATCAGGTTATCTATTCTGATGCTTTAGGAATTCGTTGATGCTTGTTCTTGGTGGTTTTGGTGAGGATATATAGTGTTGTTTCTTGTATTTCTATCTCCTTTATTTTGTTGTTTTTGTTTGGCTATTGCTGCACTGGATAGTGTTGTTATTGTAAGGGATCAGGGCCCTTACCCTACTTATTTAATCAAAAACATCAAACATCAAATACTAATCATCACATTTCAAGACATTATTGTTGTCTAGAGTTTTCAAAATCTTGTGAGACTTGTGGAAACTTCTGCTTCATCTCAACATAATCTTCCCAAGTGGTAGAATCTTCTACATATTGGTCCCATTGGAATTTTCACTACAAAACCTCTCTATTATGCAAGTGGAGCTTACATG
Source organism: Sequoia sempervirens (assembly GCA_007258455.2). NCBI lineage: Eukaryota > Viridiplantae > Streptophyta > Pinopsida > Cupressales > Cupressaceae > Sequoia > Sequoia sempervirens. The sequence goes on from VDFB02126189.1 coordinate 67,472, forward strand.
TTCCAAGCACCTTGAGAGGCTCAATTATTACCACCCATGGATCCTTCACATGTAAAGCATTCCAATCAATAACATGGTTATTGTATGGGGTATACTTCTTAAGATAAGATACATGAAAAACATCATGCATCCTAGCAAGAACTGGTGGCAAAGAAATCCTAATTCTACAAGTTTGATTCCTTCAAGAACCTTGAAAGGCCCTACATAGCGCATAGCTAGTTTGGATGATTTTCCAAACTTGATATAACTACTATGAGGCTTGACCCTTAACAAAACCTTTTCTCCTATCGAGAAACTTTTGGGTACTCTTTTGGCATTAACATAACTTTTATTCCTATCATTAGCTTCTGCTAACCTTTGTTTAATAATTCCAACTTGCTCCCCTTGATATGCCTTAATTTGGATTAATACCATCGAGGAGATATGCCTCCTACGAATCAAAGCATCAACAACCCGATTCTCTTTCCCCTTGATATAACTAATGTTGAAATCATAGTCTGATATAAGTTCTAACCACCTTCTCTACCTTGCATTAAGATTAGGTTGGTAAACAAATATTTGAGACCATGGTGATTGGTCTTGAGTTCAAAGGGTTTTCCCAACAAATAATGTCTCCACATTTGTAGTACATGAACAACTGTTGCTAACTCTAAATCATTCGAAGAATAATTTTGTTCATAGGGCTTTGGCTTCCTTGATTCATAAGCTATGACTTTCCCCTCCTGTATCAACACTCCACCCAATCCTTCTCTAGATGCATCTGTACTAACAACAAAGTTACCATCCAGATCTAGTACTTCTAGTATTGGAGTCATGGTCAACTTTTCTTTGAGTAGATCAAATGTCGCTTGAAATTTCTCTGTCCACTTAAACTTCTTACCTCTCCTTTGCAAAGATGTGATGGGAAATGCTATCCTTGAAAAATTATCTACAAATTTACGATAATACCCAACCAAACCCATAAAACTTCTAACTTCAAGTACACTCTTGGGAACCAGTCATCCTAATACTGCTTTAATCTTTGTAGTTCATCAACTACAATTCCATTTGTTGAGATTACATGTCCTAGATATTGTATCTCTTTTTGGTAAAAGGTACACTTAAAAGTTTCCCATACAACTTATTTTCTCTCAATCATTGCAACACCATCTCCAAATGTTGGTGATGTTCTTCCTCATTCTTGGAGTAGATTAAGATGTCATCCAAAAATACCAACACAAACCTATCCAAGTAGTCTCTAAATACATTGTTCATTATGTTCATGAATGTCTTTGGTGCATTCGTCAGTCCAAAAGGTAAGACTGTGAACTCGTAATGTTCGTATCTTGAAATATGTCTTAAAAATATCTTTGTCTTTGATTCTTAGTTGGTGATATCCATAATGTAGATCAATCTTTGAAAACATAGCCACACCCTGCATTTGATCAAAGAGATCATTGATATGTGGCAATGTATACTTATTATTTACTGTTGCTTTATTAAGAAAATGATAGTCTATACATAAGTGTAGTGTACCATATTTCTTCTTAAAAAATATTATTGGCACTCCCAAGGGTGAAACACTAGGGCTTATTAATCCCTTAGACAATAATCCTTCTAATTGTGCCTTCAATTCCATCAATTCAATTGTGTTCATCATATACAGTACTTTCAATATAGGTTCTGACCCAGGGACTATATCACTGGAGAAATCAAACTCTTTTAAGAGGGAATCTAGGTAGTTCATTTGGAAATACATCCATGAATTTTCGTAGGATTGGATATTTCTCCATATCCATTTTCCCTATTTCCACTACTTCTCCTTCTTCAAATTCTTGGGAATCTTGAGGTTCATAATACACAACATCATCTTGAAAGATGAATTCCTTGTATTCCCCAATTTTATTGATCTTTACTACAAAGAGTTAACAACCTTTCTTTTTTCCCTATGCATTTACACAACTAAATTTTTTCACAGTTTCACTTATCTAGGAGTTCCTTGTAATGACACTTTCTTACCTAGGTCATCTAAGCATTCTATGGTTTTAGCATGGAAATCCACTTTAGCTCTATGCTTCCATAACCATTTCATTCCTAAGATGACATCATAAGAACCTAAAGGAGCTATGTACAGATTCACCTCTGTAGAGAAACTTGGAATTTCTAATCTTGCTTCAAATAGACATTGACTCACCACAACTCTTGTCTAGTTTGCATACTCCAGTACAACCCAATATTTTTCCATAAAACCAGCCTTTCTAGATATTTGACTTGCTATTTTAGGAGAAATGAATTTTTCTGTGGCACTAGTATCTATCAAAATTGAGATAGAAATGTTAGAAAAAGTACCCGAGACTTCTACCGATGTGATTTGATTCTCAGCTTTCTGGATGTCTACCGCAACATGTCTATATTTTTTAAGTCCTAGAACTTCTTTCTATTTTGCTAATAATAAATCTCCACCCAAAACCTTAGCTAGAATCACAAATATATAACAAGATTTTAGGTTTCATTATCTTATTATGTTTGAGCTAAAAAATAATACATCAACTTGATATCTACTAACACCAATTGGATGAAGAGCCAAAAATAAATTAATGCTTTTCTCAAAAATACCCATTCCACTTTTTCATAAGATCTGATATTGTCTAAACCAATAATCATGCCTTTTTTCTTGTTTACTTAGAGGAAGTGCATGAGTTCATGAATGATCTAGTAATTTCATTTAGGTTTTTTTTTTTCCTTTTATAAAGTCACCATCTGGTAAGCCCCACACAATGTTATCTCAAACCCCAATATCTTTTTGCAATAAACACAATTATACTCTTTTTTATCATCGAGTTCCTAGAATGGGCAAGGTGAGAGCATATAGAGTAAGAACAAGGACAAAGAAAAATTAATTGAAAATTATTTATGGCAAGCCAAGCCGGCCAACTTATAATTTAAAACAATCATAGAATTTCTCTAACCAAAATAGTTGATAGTGTGTGCAAATGAAGTTACATCAATGCCAAAATAGTAGATTAACCACTAGATTTTGTTTCACACCATATAGGGTGGAGAATTATAGAAAATAAATGGGATCCAATACTACTACTATCTAAGGATCTATTACAATGAAAGAGAAATTATTGGTGGTACAACCTTCTAGTATTATATTGAGAAAAAAAAAGAAACAATTCTTTTCCTTCAACAATTATATTCAAATATTTTGTCAAACATTTATCAATCATTTAAATTTGAGAGCATTTTGTCAAACAATTAGTTAGCAAATTGAAACACATTAAATATTTACCCAAATTGATTTAAGTGATGTTTAGGTGTTGTATTTGGGTCAAATCATTTGATATACTACTTTTTTGTTGTTGGACTATGATATGCTAATTAAATCTAATGCAAACTCAAATTCACATGATACCCATCTTTGCCTTTATACTAAAAGTTTGATCTGCACAATTATAATAGTAAAATCTGCACTTTAGAAGTTGTTGTTGCTCAATTGATGTCTAAAACAACCCTTCTCATCACCTTTAGTGGTCAATCCCAAACTAAACTAACTTGAATACTAATTTTTGAATTTCTCAAAGTTGTATGGTCATTGAAATACTATTACACATAAAATCATATTCACATACCACACTATTTGTTTTTTTTGGAATTTATAAATCACACTAAACATTGAACCTCTACAAAACCTCAAAAATGTCTACAAACCCAAAATATTGAAAACCAAAAACCACAACCAAATACCCACTGAACTTGAGACTCAATCTGCAATGTTCAACACAATGGTGATTCTTGCATGAAACCACTTGAAATAGAATATGGGTTGTTGTCCGCAAGCTAATATTTGTTGCACACTAATAATCCCTGGATGAAATTACTCTAAAAATGAGGGGTTTTTGTCCTTGAAGATTTCAAAATTTAAAAGGGTTTTCATTCTTGGGAAATGGAGAAGATGAACATGTGTTCATGTTGAACATCCAAACTACTGAGAGGGGAGGGGTGAATTAGTATTCCTCTAAAAATATTAGAACCTTTAAATAGTTGTCCACATAACATAACTAAAATTGTAAAAAAAACTAACACAACACAACATAACACCAAGATTTTTTATGTGGAAACCCAAGATGGGAAAAACCACGGAGAGGGTTAACTCTCAAGTGTTAAGTAATAGGTTATAGAATACAGGGTGGCTCACTTTCAGTGGGTTCACTGCCCAAGATACAAAATCCAACTATTACAACTAAGATACGACTTACAACAAGAGTATATGTTACAAAATTGAACTGCTATAATTGCATCTACAAATGCATTAATATAGTTCTCATTGAAGCACAAAGATCTTCAAAACACTACACTATACTACTATAGTACATATATCAGTTCACACTATACATAAAAAAAATGCTCTCATACATCACATATCATATCATATCATATCATCATCATTTTGTTTATGCCGCTTCATATATATATATACTGAATTTGCATATCCACTTAGTTAGCTTGCATTGGAGATGGAGTCAGGTGAACATGTTACACAAGATGTTGGAGATGTCAGCATAGATGCAAAAAAGATATCCCATACTATACCAAATAGGGTCGGACCAAAAACTACAATACAACATTGCATAGATCAAAAACTTATGCCGGTAACACTGCTGTCGAAACAAGGGATAAGCCAGAGGTAGGAATATTAGACCGATCAATGACATCAATGAAAAATATCAACAATCTCCTTTTTTCATTGATGGAAAAAAAATTCCAAAATGCCAAAACTTCAAAAGATGAACTCCGAAACTCCCCCCTATGATGACTATCTTTGTTTCTCAAAAGCTTTTCTATTTCTTTTTGTTTTCTCCTTAGCTCCTTGTGACCTTTTCACTTGAGTGATCAAGAGTGACTTGCAAATTTTATTTTTATGTTAATTTCATAATAAATGCACCTTTTCGTAATAAATGCACCATAACTCCTTTTGTGATTCCCTATTCATCATACAAATGTGACTTCACCGGATGTTCACAAGTTGCTTGCAATCCCCCTTTTTTCTTTCTCTCACAAGCAACCACCAGAGAGTGGCTAATCATCGAAACAGATGTCTGCACCAGAGCTAGATCCATTATCTTCTTCATTTCGGCCTTAAATTCTTCCTTATCGATTTTCTTTGTTGGTTTGGTTGGCTTGACTACATCAGGTTTGCAAAATCTTGCAATGTGTCCAATTTTATTACAATTATAACACTTGTTGGTTTTCAACTTTTGTCTTGACCTACACTGGTTAGCCTTATGTCCATATGCATAACATGTATAACAATAACCACTAAAATAATTGTTTCTATTTGGTTTCCTACATTGATTATCATTGTGACCATAACCATTGCAATTATAACATCTATCGAAGTAAGATCTAGCTTTCTTATTCATATTATTCTTGAAATTTAATGCTTTATGACCTAATTTATTACAATTAAAACAATGACCATTAAAAGAGAAGGGTTTCCTACTTGTTGCTTTGTTGAAGACTTACCTTTGTCTTCTTTGTTGGATTCGGTTTTAGCTTCTTTTATCGGTTCAAGTTCCTTCTTTTCATCGGGTTTACTGTGTGAGCATTCGCTAATTTCATAACCTAAGCCTTTCTTATTTTCTAGTGATCTTTGAGCTACTAATATTTCATCAAGCTTTTCTGAACTTGCTTTGTATTTGACCTCTTGCTTCTTTGATTCTTCTAAATTTGACTTGAGAGAAACAACTTCTTGTTCCAACTTCTTGCATTTATCAGATTTCTCCTTGATTACATTATTCAGATGTTCCTTGGTCTTTTCATCTTCTTCACTCTTAGCTTTCAAGTCAAGGATAGTACTATTTGCTAACTTGAGTTCATTACTGATCTTCTTATGCCTTAGCTTGAGTTTCTGGATCTGATCTTTTAGTTTACGGATGCAATCATTTTCCATTTGAAGATTTTCTAAGAGTTCCTTATTTTAATCTTCAATAGTTTCAAGATCTTCAAGGACGAACATGAATTCTTTTTTACCATGGTAGATTTGGTTATCATATGTTCAACCTTTCAGATCTCCTTTGAGTTGTTAGACTCTTCTAAAGGATTTGGCTTTGATACCAATTATTGAACATCCAGAATACTGAGAGAGGAGGGGTGAATCAATATTCCTCTAAAAATATTAAAACCTTTAAATAGTTGTCCACATAACATAACTAAAATTGAAAAAAACAATCTAACACAACACCACATAACGTCGAGATTTTTGACGTGGAAAGCCAAGATGGGAAAAACCACAGAGAGGGTTAACTCTCAAGTATTAAGTAACCGGTTATAGAATATAGGGTGGCTCACTGTCGGTGGGCTCACTACCCAAGATACAAAATCCAACTATTACAGCTAAGAGACGACTTACAATTGGAGTATGTTACAAAATTGAATTGTTATAATTGCATTTGAAAATGCATGAATATAGTTCTCGTTGAAGCACAAAGATCTTCAAAACACTATACTATACTACTATAGCACATATATCAATTTGCACTATACATCAACAAATAACTATCATACGACAACATGGTGGAAAGGTGTCTCTCAACAACATTATACAGTTGAGAAGAAATCTGAACTACACAAGAGTTTTTCTGAGGTGGTTGCGACAAAATCACAAGGTCTTGAGGTATCCCCTCTGGATGTCTCAAATGGTGGGGTTGTTGATGTACAATATTATCATGTTGAAACCCCTAAAGAGTGTGAGATTGGGTCTCAGGCTTCCATTTATGGTGATAGCACTCTGACTATCATTTTGGGTGGCTTTTCAGACAAGCCTTTGCCTGCACGAAGGAAAAATGATGAAATCTCTGAGACAGTGCCTGTAGGCATTCATCTATAGGAAAATTGTGTGCTGACTTGGCTTGATAAGGTAGCGCAAGTGGAGGAAGGCTAGATTACTGTTAAGGGCAAGGACGATAAATTCTCTAGGCCTTCTTTTGACATGACTCTCTGTTCCCACAAGAGTAGTTCTAAATGTAAATCTTGACGGGTCTTGTTTGGGAGCTGGTTTTTGGTTGGCTACAAGTTGTTCTTTTTGCAACTTTGTTTTTGGTTGTAAAGGGTTTTGGGTCCCTTCAAAACCTATTTTTTCCTGAATAAAAAATAAATCACTATCATATCATCATCATTTTGTTTATGTTGCTTCATATATATATATATCGGATCTACATATCCACTTAGTCGGCTTGCATTGGAGATGGAGTCAGGTGAACATGTTACACAAGATGTTGGTGTAGATGCAAAAAATATATCTCACGCTATACCAAATAGGGTTGGACCAAAAATTGTGGTACAACATTGCATAGATGAAAAACTTATGCCGATAACACCACTGCCAGAACAAGGGATGAGCCAGAGGTAGGAATATTAGACTGATCAATGACATCAATGACAAATATCAACAGTTCATTCTTGAGAAATGAAATAACTTCGAAAAGAATGTAATGTCTTTTAAAAAAAAAATCGTTCTTTTATAACTTTTTGAAAACTATTTTATGAAAAAATATTTTTTGCTTTTTCTCTTTTTTTCAAAAAAGTGATTTTTTTCTTTTTTTTGTGATTTCTTTTAAATACATTTTTGCTTTTGGAAAAAGTTTTTTTCCTTAATAAAATGACATAAAGTATTCTTATGAACACTTTTTGGCACCTTGAGCCCACCAATACTTTATTTGCACACTTAAAATACCTTTTTAAATAATTGAATATAAGTGTTATCATTTAATTTCTTTTTTGACAACTTTAATATTTAATTATTTAATTAATTTTCCTTTTTAAATTATCTCAAGGTATTACAAAAACTATTAAAATAAGCCAAATTAAATTGTCTTGATAATTCCACCAACTCCTTAAGTATATAAGACTTTAGTCTATGGAAAGTTGGTGTTATTCAAGGATGATTGCCTTCTCCAAGAAGTTTGGAGTGCACACATAATACCAATTTTTCACACAAAAAGTATCTTTGTGCACATCTTGGCTCCAAGAACTTGCTAGAATTTATTTTGAAGAAAGTTAGTTCTTTCCAAGAAAGTTGGAATGGATAAAAAAGGGGACATTACACCTCATGTTATAAGGAGAAGATACTCAATAATAAAGCTTTTTCCTTTATGTCATTGCCTTTGTTATTATTTTATAAAGAGCTTCAAAGGGAAATGGTCTTACACCTTTGCTTCAAGGGACCTATATCTTTAAAATAAGTGTGATAAATATACAACTTAGATCAACAACTATATTTTTTGGAGTTTCAAAACACATTTCCTTGGTTACACCAACACCCAACAACCCCTAAAATACTTAAGGAACCTATGAGCTCTATTTTGAAAGGACAGAGGTAAGGGCAT
>VDFB02126189.1:75940-170478 GCA_007258455.2 Sequoia sempervirens
AATTCTCCCATGATACTATGACTTATTAATTGCCTTCTATTAGAGGAAAATGGGAATATCACCTAATTAATTAATTAGGTCCCCTATTTACTTCATTACATTTAAGTTAAACTTAAGTGTGCTTTTCTATTTTTAGGTCATGTGATTTTTGTCTCATAACATAAGATGATGACACATATCATGATTTAATTTAATCCTCACCTAGGGTTTCATCTAGGGTTGTTTTTTCCTTTTTCCTTTTATAAGGATTCATTATTATGCATTGTATTCAGATTAATCCAATCATTCATTCAATATAGATGCATATTCAAGTATGCTTATTTAGATCAAGTTAATTCTCAAGGTTGCATACCACAGTCTCTCCATGTGATAAACATTTTGGTTGCAAGTGATTTTTGGGAGCTAACAATCAACTCTAACATAGTATCAAAGCACCAAACATCATGACTTCTTGGCCTTTTTCTGACAGATTTGGCTTTGAAAATTTGGGGCAATCTGGAGTAAAATGAATATCACCATTGAGTCCAAAACATCAAAAACCCCTAAGATCATTGTCCAAATGCTAAAATCGGAGCAATTGAAAAAAAGAAAAAAATATTTTAGTGGCTAAGAAATTTATGTAGAGAAACCCATACAATCATACATATCTATACAATCATATGACAATGTATGCCTCAACTGCCATTAGATCTACTATTTCTTCTCTATGTTGCACATATGTGGTTCTAAAAAGAATAATCTTTTAATTAATTTTTTCAAATTTAATAAAAAGTTGGGGGTTTTTTAATCTCTATGTAGGGCATTGCTTGTACCTTGCACTAACCCACAAAGGGTATTTTTCCATTTATATATACTAGTAACATTTTTTTGCTAGTAAGAGAGAAAATGGTTCAAGGAATCTACAAGTAACTTTGCCCTTAACATTAAGTGTTCAAAGGGCAGGAGGATGGAGCGCCTGGTGGAAAGGAAGCGGGCCAGCTTCAAATTCTCGCAGGCGGAGAGGAAGATTCAGATGAAGAAGATGATGACGGTGGGAGGAATCTTGCTGTTGGGGTCTGCCCTGTTCGTGGTGGGCTAGCTTCAGGGTTTTCTGGTGGGATGAGGAAGGCTTTGGTTGTCTGCCGGTGCCTTTCTCTCTCTCTGAGGATGGCTGGGCGTCTGTGGGAAGCTTGGACCGTGGTTGAGGCTAGTTCTGCTCTTGGCGTCGGTTCTCTTGTGGTGGTTTGTGCACTTCTTCTGAGGGGTGGTCTCTTTCTCCTCTCTGGTGGGTGGACCTTCCTCCTCTGTTTATGTCGGCAGTTTATAGATGGGTCGGCTTCTCTTTTAATCTTGGACCCCCGCCTTCTTTTGATCTTCTTTTATTGCTTGGGGTTTGGGAAGCTTCCTGTTTTTCTATGGGACTGTGTGGTGGATGGCATTGCCCCGACTGGGTGAGCTTCAAAACTATGTATTTTAGGGCTTTTTTTGCCATCGTTTGCTCTCAGTCCGAGTCACAGAATTCTGGTAGTTTCTCAGCTCCTCTTTGGCCCCTGTTTTCATCTAGTTTCCTTTTTCTGTGTGGGGGTGTCGTTGTTGGTGTTTTTTCTGCAGGGTTTGCTTATCTAGGGCTGCTTTGTTTGCCTCTTCTTTTGTTATGTCCCTTTGGCAGGAAAAATGGTTGGTTTTTGTTTCTTGTCTCTCCTTGTTCCCTAAAGCTTTTTTTGTTTTTCTGGGAGAGGTGTGTCTGCCTTGGAGTCCTTCGGGGCCTCTTTGGGGTGTTTTCTTTTTTAGATTGGGATCTGTGTTTCTCTTTCTTCTATTTGTGACCTCTGGGTATTGTTGCGGTGGGGGTATTTTTGTCCCTCGCCTTCTCGGTTCCATGGCTTGGCTTTTCAGGTCTCTTTTGGCGCATCCTTGGGTTTTTCTGGTCTTTCCTATGGAGGTGGTCCTATCTTCTATTGAGGGGGAGATGGTGGAGGCCGGAAGTGACTTTTCTCCTATAGAGGTGGAGTGGGATGCTGCTAGTTGTGCTTGGAAAGGCTGTTGGGGGGCTATTGAAGCCCTGTTTTATGGTGGCCTGGGTTTTGATGGAGACCTACATGCTGTGTTCTTTTCTATATCTTCTATGGAGGTGGAGATTTTGATTAGGAAGCGAATCTTTGAGTTATTCAATCCCAAGGTTTTTGAATGTTGCAGCTATGAGAAGTTTGGAGTTCTTTCCTTTAGAGGTGGAGAGAATATATATCTTTTAAATGATATTGTTGGTGCTTTGTGCTCCTGTGTTTACCTGTCCTATAAAGATGGAAGGAGTGGGTTGCTGGACTCTGCTACTTCGGCTGGTGGAGCTTTGATCATGATTTGTATTGTGAAAAGTTGCATATTTGGGTTTAAGGTCCTTGTCAAAACCTTGTGTTATGGGTTGTTGGTCTTGTCTATAACTTTTGAGTGTAGTGGGTTGTTGGTCCCGTCAAAACCAATGATGCCAAGATTTATGTGATTTCTTGGTTTTTTTTTTGGGCAACCTGCTGGCTTGTGGCAGGATGCTGGAGTTTTTTCTTCCCTGGTGAGCTGCTGGATGTTTTTGTTTCTTTCTTTGAGCAGCCTGTTCTCCTTGGGGTGGGCTTCGGGTCCACTTAAGATTTTATGGTTTCGGGTCCATTCAAAACCTGCTGTACTTGGTTTCGGGTCCATTCAAAACCTGCTGTACTTGGTTTCGGGTCCATTCAAAACCTGTTTTTCCTTTTTCAAAAACATTTTTTTGCTAGATAACAACCACTTTGTGCAATGATAAGATCTCTTCCATTGTGATTGACCAAATTCTTTCCCCAACCAATCTTTTTCCTTGCTACCACAAACACATTTTGGTTGACATTGAACCACCTTAACCACCTCTAAACTAGTGTCATCAAGTTAAATGGTTTCACAGTCCTCGAAAATAATATCACAAGTTTCTTCAATGGTTTTATTATTTTTTAAGGGGTTGTCTAGAAATTGGAATTTTATATTAGGTAGGGAGTAGCATATTTAAGTCTCTAGGAATATTCTAACAAATCAAAGCATATTTTGGCCACTGTTTTTCTGATGAATATTCCAACAAATTAAAGCATATTTTGGCCATTGTTTTGCTAATGTCATCATAATGCCATATTGACATTATCATCTGTACAACCATTTCGCCCCCAAACTTGAGTTTTTGTGCCCTAAAGGAGCTATCTTGTTAATTTTTAGCATCACTTGGGTGTGTAGAGTTGGATTTTTAAAAACAAGACATTGTCAAAAAGTTGGTTCTACGTACTTCCCAGTGGTGCAAGTCTCATGATTAAATTTTGTTGTTGGTACAATTTATCACCTATTGAATTCAAATCATCATTTTTTGTTTCTGAACTCATAATATTTTGCATGTATCTTCAATTTTTATGATTCTTGTGATATTGAAAAGGTATTTCAAAGATCTTTATATCTATCCATGCACTTTTTCTAAAATTTGTACTAACTATTTTGTATTCAATTTGTCGCTATTTTAGGTTTTTCTCAATTACTTTGACATCTTGGCATTTGAAAATGTTTTGTTTGCATGAGATGACTTCATTTGATTTGTTTTACATGTGTAACACCCCGCCGTGTTAACCCCAAAGGACAACAAAATACCGCACAATTTATTTTTTTGAAAGAGAAATATTACATAAGATGATTGTGAACATACATTATATAAGATGATCATAATATACTTTATATGAAAAAACTTAACTAGTCCCTTGGGGTTACAGGGTTGCATTACATGCAAATCTCCCCAACCAAAACATCGTTAAAGATAAAGCCCATAAGTTAACAATAGAAGCATACATTCACAAGATATCATAATCATACAACCATCCATAAGCAATAGCGATGGAAAAGATACATACATCATTCTATTACAATTCAATTCATAGTTTTACTATTAAAATTGTGGAGCATATTTCTACAGATACAATACATTAGGAATACGTTACAACATTACATAATGCTTCCCTTATAACAACGAGAAGAGTACATCAAGTACAAGAATAATTACATCAATGAAGAATAAGGTACAAGGCATAGAATAGTCTTCAACCAAGTGAAGCTTTGGAAATTCTGCGTTTTCTTCCACATCATGAACACAAACTGGGAACCTAATGGGGTGCATAGCACGTTCCACCCAACCACGTGGACCCGAAGGTCCACCCCCCATGCTAGAAGTGACAAGAAAGATCCACGACCAAGACAAACAATCAGAACGACCACAAGACCACACCACAAGAGCAACCAAACATAACAAACAACACTCTCAACGACTACTTACAAGGTGACTGCTTTCAGAGGCATATAAAGGGAAAATCAAGGGATACTATGGGAGAGTTTCATCGCATGGTCCTATCATGGGTTATCCTGGTTGCCTCTCAACAAGCGTCGACCCCCATCTATGGTTATCCTGGCTGCCTCGCACTAGGCACCGACTCCATAGGGTGACTCATGCAGGACCACTAGCCTCTCATGAGGACGAGGTAGCAATCTTGCCGACCATGGCCTTCTCAGCCCACCCTTAGTCTATGGAAGCACTAATGGCGAGGTCGAGGTATCTTATTTATCTTTAGTTTATGTATCCTACCCAAACCCACTAGTACATTTTGTTAGGTTTTCACTTATTTAACCAACTCTTCAATGGGTTATCCAGGCCACCCCTTTGTGTGCTGGCCCCCATGGAGAGCCACTCTCCCTAGTAGCCCTAAAACAAATCCAAGTCATCAAGGGGTGTACCAAAACAGAAAGAGTACTAAAACCACAAAACTGGTGTACCTGCGAGGCATAAACCATTTATCTAATTAGGATCTAGACTAATTGCATTTGAATGCTTAATGTTTGTAAATCATGAAATCCAAATTACATAAACAAAATTAACACATTAACATGTGAATTAAGCGAAAATACAATTCATGCATACATTATTGAAATTATGCATTAAAAACTGAAGGTGAAAATAAAATTGAGAAGGAAGAAGAGAGAGAGAGTGCAAATGATATGATAACGAAGTTCGCCACAAACGTGACTACGTCTCCGGGTCCGCTCCAATAGAGTGAGACTGATTCGATTAATCTCCAAAAACATAATTACAATTGCACCAAGAGCACTTCGGCAGCATGACAATACTCTGACTTACAAAAAGGCTCAAAATAATCTCCTTAGAAAATCTCCCTCTTTCGTATCACCTGTTTCACCACCTGGACCTGAAAATTCTCAGTACCAAACTCACTCCTAAACTCCCCTTTTATACATTAAATATTCCCAAATTGGTGAAAAACCAATTGATTTGGGAATTTTAATTCAATCCCCCTTACATAGCAAAATGTAGAAAAATCCTCCCCAAAATCCTTAAAATATCCTTAATAATATTTTAGAAATTATTTAAGCCCTTCAAATTTAATAGAATTTTGTTTTAAGCCTTTCTCGGGCTTTCATTGTTTAGGGGGTTTGTTTGTTTTGTTTCATTTGAAACTAAAAATATAACCTTTTAAGGTTATTTAGTTAGGCATCGGGTCTAACTAATGAATAAGAACAATCGCTGCCCCTAATATATCAAATACATTCGATGGCATGTTGGTGGCATACCATTTTGGTAAGTTGGCAGTCGGGGGTTCAACCCTGGCCGCTGGCTTTTAATAGCCAATTTTCGGCTATTCCTTAACAAAAGAAATTGTTGCCAACAATAGTATTGAGGATTCTGCGCGGTCGAGTGGTGGAGGTGAGTGCTCGTAGTTAGGAGGTTAGGGAATCGAATCCCCTTAACCCTTTTATCGGAACAAACAAACTGTCTGCTGGATATGTGAGTGACGATGGAGCAGAGGCCACGTGTGGTACCAGGTGGGTGCCACGTGGCAAGTTCTTAGTGGTCGGTGACTCCAATGTGTCTGTCGACGTGGAGCCTACGTGTCTGCTGACTTTGCTGCCGACGTGTATGATGACAAAGCACACCCGTACGCTGACAAGATTGATGACAAAGCTAATGATGTGTAGTACGGATGCCACGTGTCACATTACGATTGGTCTGTACCAGATGACTCGACTACCACATGTCATTCCCTAGTTTATCCACGTCATATTCTGAACAGTATGGACTGACATGTCATCACCAAGTCAACCAAACTTTGACTGCAAATATCTCGAGCATACGACGTCGAATTTCGTTGAAACGAACGTTGTCGGAATCATCTTGACGAGCTCTTCGATTTGAAACTGCTTCAGTTGATTTATGAGAAAATCATTTTTTTGCTTCTTGGACGACCCTTGGTGGCAGTTTGACCAAAAGTTTGATTGGCCATAACTTGTGCAAACAGACTCCTTTTCGCTCCATTCAAGTTGCGCTGGAATCAGGACATCGAGCTCTTTTTGATGGTGCAGATTCTGGAGAGAAATGAGAAACTTCAAATTTTGGTGAAGATCCTCCGGATCAGGCCTCCCCATTGAAGACCTTTTGGACCTCCAAAAGTGGCATTTATTCTGACATTAAGTGAGGACTTGGCCTCCCCACTTGTCTTGTATCCTCTATACATCTGTATACCTGACTCACAATCACAATAAAGACTGCAACAACATTGTTGATCATAAACATCATTCTATCACTTCCATAATCATCTACATCAACTGTCGTAGCCACTAACCAACAAAAATTGACTAGCATCAAGCTGAACAATAATGCAGTTATGAAAGGGAACAAATCAACAACATATCGATCCTTCACAATAGAAACATTTTTACCCAAGGGTCCATCAATGCTTTCAATCATCATTCCCTCATGATGTATTGTGGGTGCATCCTGTGACATCTGACCCTAGTTAGCTACTCCAAGTTCCTGTCTAGAACCACCTGTGTTGACAGACATAAGAGTTAAATCTTTACTTGCATTAATCACCCTCTTAAATTTCCCTGTGTTTGTAAAAGAATGATCAGTTTTAATCCTGTGAGAATGTACTATATACTGAATGCCATCTTTAAACAAATGATAATGATTATTTTCCCTGTAGAAAATAGCTTTTCGATCATATAGATAAGGGCTACCCAGAACTATCCCACATATATCTAGTGGAACCACATCAAACTGTACTTCATCCACAAACTTGCTAGTGATTGCGAATTTTAAAGTGCATTGTCTTGTTACTTGCAACTTATCATTCTCGCAAATCCAACCTAGTGGATAAGGTTTCTTATGCAATGTAGTTTTCAATCCCAAGTTTCTTACATCTTCAGAAATTAAGTTAACTTGAGAACCACTATCTATGAGTGCATCAATTTTAATGTTCTTAGCAACAACCCTTAAATGAAATAGCTCATTCCTTTTCTTATCTTTAGAGACATCATTAACTTTAGAAGTAGAAGCACAACTATCAAAGGAAACACTGGAATTAGGATCTTTACCTTTCAAACCCATAGCTATTATCTTAGTTTCATCATCAGAATCAGAACCAAGATCCATAACAACATTTGTGGATTTCTCCTTACCCTTCTATTTCTGATTCTATCTCTGAGCCCACTTAGGCTTCAATTCAGGATGCAACTTCCAACAATGATCTTCATCATGACCCTTCTTGTCACAATGAGAGCAAGAAAGTTTGTCATCCTTCTTGACTGTAGTTGTCTTCTTTCCTTTCCCTGTTTCTGCATTCTTAGAAAATTTCTTTACAGAGTTATCATTATCAATGAAAGAACCCTTTCCCCTTAACTCTAAGTGTGTAGCTTGAATAGACACTTCATCCAAATTACAAGGGTTCAATACCAAAATGGAATGTCTAAGATATGAATGAAGACCTCCTATGTACTTTAACAAAGTATCCTGGGTGTACAAAGGTACATTTAATGCAATAGCCTTTTTTTCTAAATTCATGGGTGTACTCTTGGACAGTTCGACCTTTCCCTTGTTTAAACACTTGCCAATTCATCATTAATTGTTGCATGTGGCCTAAGGGATAAAATTTATTTTTAAGAGAATTAATAAATTCTAACCAAGATAAATTGACTCTACCATGCTGTGAAATTTCTGCTCTAGTCCTACTCTCCCACCAGGTGAGAGCTGAACCTCCTAACCGAAGAGTGGCTAACTGGATCCTAGAAGCATCATCAAAGAGATTTTGGACTCTACAATAAACTTCTACTTGTTGAATCCAGTCATCTAGTTTTTCAACATCTAATTCACCACAATACTTAGGTAGTTCAAATTTAACATCCAGTTTAATTTGAGGCTTATTTACACCCTTAAAAGGATTACCAGAAAGAGAATGTGTAGAAGAAGAAGGAGAATGAGGAGAAGAAGGAGTAGAAAGAGGAGATTTTGGTGGTTCATCACCACCTCCCGGTTGCTTCTTCTTGCTTTTACTGTCTCCATGATCTTCTTCATGTTTCATGCGTTCTTCCCTTTCTTTGAGAAGCATCTCCAATGCAACTTTCATTTGCCAAAAAGCTCTTCGAAATTCCTGCTCACTGAGTTCTTCAGGTACCTCCATTCCAGACACAGACATTTTCAAAAAAATTCTTCGTTTCCCGATCTCAGGATTAAATTCCTCAAGCTTGCCTTCGCCCTTCTGGATCTTGGATCTTGTTAGCATTCAAATCAACTGCAATAATAGTCACCAAAAGCTCTGATACCACTTGATTTGATTAGGATCTAGACTAATTGCATTTGAATGCTTAATGTTTGCAAATCATGAAATCCAAATTACATAAACAAAATTAACACATTAACATGTGAATTAAGCGGAAATACAATTCATTCATACATTATTGAAATTATGCATTAAAAACTAAAGGTGAAAATAAAATTGAGAAGGAAGAAGAGAGAGAGAGTGCAAACGATCTGATAACGAAGTTCGCCACAAATGTGACTACATCTTCGGGTCCGCTCCAATAGAGTGAGACCAATCCGATTAATCTCCAAAAACAGAATTACAATTGCACCAAGAGCACTTCGGCAGCATGACAATACTCCGACTTACAAAAAGGCTCAAAATAATCTCCTTAGAAAATCTCCCTCTTTCATATCACCTGTTTCACCACTTGGACCTGAAAATTCTCAGTACCAAACTCACTCCTAAACTCCCCTTTTATACATTAAATATTCCCAAATTGGTGAAAAACCAATTGATTTGGGAATTTTAATTCAATCCCCCTTACATAGAAAAGTGTAGAAAAATCCTCCCCAAAATCCTTAAAATATCCTTAATAATATTTTAGAAATTATTTAAGCCCTTCAAATTTAATAGAATTTTGTTTTAAGCCTTTCTCGGGCTTTCATTGTTTAGGGGGTTTGTTTGTTTTGTTTCATTTGAAACTAAAAATATAACCTTTTAAGGTTATTTAGCTAGGCATCGGGTCTAACTAATGAATAAGAACAATCGCTGCCCCTAATATATCAAATACATTCGATGGCATGTTGGTGGCATACCATTTTGGTAAGCCGGCGGTCGGGGGTTCAACCCTGGCCGTTGGCTTTTAATAGCCAATTTTCGGCTATTCCTTAACAAAAGAAATCGTTGCCAACAATAGTATTGAGGATTTTGCGCGGCTGAGTGGTGGAGGTGAGTGCTCGTAGTTAGGAGGTTAGGGGATCGAATCCCCTAACCCTTTTATCGAAACAAACAGACTGTTCGCCGGATATGTGAGTGACGATGTAGCAGAGGCCACGTGTGGCACCAGGTGGGTGCCACATGGTGAGTTCTCAGTGGTCGGTGACTCCAATGTGTCTGTCAATGTGGAGCCTACGTGTCTACTGACTTCGCTGCCGACGTGTACGATGACGAAGCACACCCATACGCTGACAAGATTGACGACAAAGCTAATGATGTGTAGTACAGATGCCACATGTCACATTATGATTGGTCTATACCAGATGACTCGACTGCCATGTGTCATGCCCTAGTTTATCCACGTCGGATTCTGAACAGTACGAACTGACATGTCATCACCAAGTCAACCAAACTTTGACTGCAAATATCTCGAGCATACGATGTCGGATTTCGTCGAAACGAACGTTGCCGGAATCGTCTTGACGAGCTCTTCGATTTGAAACTGCTTCAGTCGATTTTTGAAACAATCATTTTTTTCACTTCGTGGACGACCCTTGATGGTAGTTTGACCAAAAGTTTGACTGGCCATAACTTATGCAAACGGACTCCTTTTCGCTCCATTCAAGTTGCACTGGAATCAGGACATCGAGCTCTTTTTGATGGTGCAGATTCTGGAGAGAAATGAGAAACTTCAAATTTTGGTGAAGATCCTCCAGATCAACCATCTCGCCAAAACTGTTTACAAAGAAAATCCTGATACAAGGTTTGACCCACACATGAAACTCAAAATCAATAGTAAGATCAAACTTATTATAATGGTTAAACTATGGAAGTTCAACATAGAACAAGACTTTCCTTAGCCTCTGGAAGCCTATAGGACAACCTACCTTACACTCCCAGAAGAGTGACACAATGACATGGGTTCCCAACATTATCTCACAACAAGTCCAAACACATAATCTATTCCAAACAGAAATAATGCAAATGAAAGATGAAACCGATCATGGGGCATAAATAAAATTAACTTCTTAATCTACTGACACATTCCATGTAACAAATAAATATTAATCGCTACAACTCTTTGTATAAGCAACTGAATACTAATTGGACAACTAAGGGATTATGCAAAATAAAAACATTTTTACAGATTAACTAATTTAAAGTAAGGTTTACAAATATTTTCCTCATATCAGTAATTAAATTACTGAGAAACTAAATATTAAAATAAAAACATTTTTACAAATTAACTAATTTAAAATAAGGTTTACAAATATTTTGCTCATATCAGTAATTAAATTAATTAGAAACTAAATATTAAAATAATTTAAAATGAGGTTTACAAATTTCTTTTGCTCACATAAGTAAATAAATTACTAAGAAACTAAATATATGTATAAGTTAAAATAAAAATGTTTTAGAGATTAAAAATAAGGTTTACAAATCTTTTGTTTTATTGAGAACCGAAATATATGTAAAAATTAAAATAAACACATTCTACAAATTAACTAATTCAAAATGTAGTTTACAAATCTTTTACTCACATTAGTAATATTTAATTTCAATCTATAGATTATATCTGATAAAGATAAAAATGGTTAGTTTTAGTTAATAGAATTCTTTCAATTTAATGTAAATATACAACCTTATTGTGATATTATTGCTAGTATCAATATATCATCATTCCCAAACAAAAGGTCATAATAAAATTATATTTATACTAAAATTTAGACAACATAGGGTACTATAACAATTTGGGAAAAACAAATGAGTAGCTATTATTTAGCTAGGGACAAATACCCATACGTGATGTGAAAAATTATTTAGCTAATTACCCAAATAAGGGACAAATACCCATACGTGATGTGAAAATTAAATCAACTAGGGATCATTAGACTAATAAATAAAATAATAAAGTTAGAAAGAAGAATACCCCTAAAAGAAAATTTAGGTGGAGGGCATAGTACTATTTAATTTTATTTTATTTTTCGTAAGAATTTGGACTGTATTTTACCGTTCTACATAGTACTATTTAATTTAATTTAATTTTTCCTAAGAATTTTGACTGTATTTTACAATTCTACAAGTTTCAGTTCAACGAGTTTTCCAAATTTTCTTTCTACACCGTAAATCAAAATTTACTAAAAAATGTTTAGGATATAAAGGGTAGAAACTTTACAATTCTAATTTCTAATTTTTTTTTTTCTACAGTTGTAAATCAAAATTTACTAAAAATTGTTTAGGATAAGAAGGGTAGAAACTTTACAATTCTAATTTCTAAATTTTCTTTTTTTCTACAGCAGTAAATCAAAATTTACTAAAAATTGTTAGGATAAGAAGGGTAGAAACTTTACAATTCTAAATTCTAAATTTTCTTTTTTCTACAGCCGTAAATCAAAAATTTACTAAAAATTGTTTAGGCTAAAAAGGGTAGAAACTTTACAATTCTAAATTCTAAATTTTCATTTTCTACAGTCATAAATGAAAATTTACTAAAATTGTTTCGCTAGGGTTTTCACTTCAAAATTTCATTCTTCATAATTAATCTAGGCGACATAATTATAAAGGAGTTATTTAAAATACAATAAATGACCAACTTGAATTAGGCGCTTGCCAATGGGGATGGAGAGCTGGGTTGTTTTCAAATGCTTCCCGGCTATGATATTTTCTTCTCGCATCCACTTCTTACTAGAGCACACTGCAGGTTAAACCTTTTATTTTTACCTTCTCCAATCTGTATCTCCTCGTTGTTTATCAAAATTTTCCCAAATAAATTAAGAAACACTCTCTCTAGTTTTTTGACAACTAAGGGATAGATGGCAAACTTTTGAAAATAATTTACACTTTCGAGGGTGCACCCGACAACTTAATTGTTTCCTGTTTTACCACCTGTTGAAAATCCTTGCATTTTAGTTAATTTATAAACCTAACCCTCCACTAAACTTTGGGCAATAATTTTCACCCTATTTTTAATACTTTACCGATTATCAATAGTTCACACTATCTAATTTAATTACATCATTACTATTTCATAATTCCCTTTATTATTATTATTATTATTATTATTTTATTTTATTTTTTTAAATTTATCCTCCTAGATATAGTATGCATTAAATCTATTTTGATATTTTATTCATTACCCTTTTTTTTATCTTAATATTTTAAATTTGTAAATAAACTCAATTAAATTTAAAATAAACATTATTTATAAATACAAATGTATGCTTTATTTACATTTTTTTATCTTTAATAAAGGAATAATATTATAAGCTATTAAATTATTATCCTCTTTTAATTAATTAATAAAATACTCTTAATAATTTAACAATTTGATTTAATATTTTAATTAAATCACGTTAGAACTACGAGCAACATAACCCAATCAACACCCAAACAAAAATGAATCTTGACCGTGCAAAATAATTGAAACACATTAATTAACCAATTAATTCAAACAACGAAATAGATCAACATTCAATGACCAATTAAAACGAACGACTCAACAAAACAATACCAAGACAAGAACAAGGTCACAAACGGATGACGATGTCAGACACAGTGATGGGGTGACGGACTAGGACAAGGATACTTTCTTGTCAAATCCTTAAACCACATCATATCCATTGGGTATGTTGGGCACACTGAGATCCGATGGTGCGGGTGGAGTCGGTGCCCAGTACCTGCAATCCTGCATAAAACCAAGTGTCAAAAAAACATATATATTCCATGTCAAACACACCGTGAGAGAGAATTGCAGTGTAGCAGGGCGCTCACGGATGAGCGATGCAGCACCGTCCCTCTCACCCGACTCTCAAACAATTAACACATAATCATAAACATCATGAAGTGAGCATTAATCAATTTTTCGTAACCACACAATATGGCATAATCAGGTAGAGATGAACACCATGCATCATTATATCATCAACATCATAAAATAGTATCATGTGCATCCAAACAAAACACACAAGTCAAATAGGTGATACAATCACCACCGAGGTCTTGAGTATGCATCAAAACATAAACATTATCATAAGAGTAGCAGTAACATGTGAGGCACTACAACATGTATTGAAATTATTATTCTTTAGTTTTATCATTTGAGATGTCATGGGTTTTTCTATTTATCTTTTTGTGGTAATCTTGGAAAAGGATAATTATGAATCTTGGTAAAACATCTTCACACATGTCAAGTGGATTAATTTTTGTCTTATATCTATGGAATCATACTTGAACTAGACATTCTAGAGAGTAGATTAGTTTGAGGTTACAACATTGATCTTGTAGGATTAATTTGTTCTAGTGTTGATCATGACACTATGTGTGATGTATTGAACATTGATTGTCCCTAAACACTTTGGAATAGACTTTGGGAGATATGTGAAGACCCTCATATCTCTCCATTCCTAAAAGAACTTGCTGCATATTGTTTCATTCCCCTTGATGATGCAAATAAAATACCCTTTGATGATATTTTAGAGTTTGAGTATATTACAAGTCTTGCATGTTCTGATGGTTCAAAGGCTTGTCTTCTTGTTCCCACTCTTCATATTAAAACTTAATTTCCATATTTTATTGTTCTTGATGAAGTTAGTATCACCACATCCATGGACTCTATTGATTTAGAGCTCTCATAAAGTGCTTACCAATTTCCAATTATGTCATAATACTATGACTTGTTAATTTCCTTCAATTTCTCTAACTTACGTGTTTGTTTAAAGAAAATTTATATTTACTTTTGAGTTAGCATCTTACGAATGCCATTTTTGTAAGAAATTCAGGCTCTTGAAATTCTATAATAGGAACTTCATTTAGATGGGAGTATCACTCTCTTTTTTGCAAATAGGTTTCAATTGTTTTTGAGACCCCACCCACAAGGCTTCTTAAAGATATTTTACTTATGCTTCTCTACCATTTTTCATTTGAGTTTGACTTTTCTTTCTAGGTACTTATTTGCATGGTGCAACAATCCTAATATTTTAAGGCTAGTATGATTTCTTTTAGATTTTCAAGAGTTACCCCTTTTCTCTAAATTAGATCTTGTAGCCTTTGGATGGATTGAGGGATTACATGAGACCTCAACCTTAAATTCAAAGATATTTGATTTTATTCTCCAATTACATTTTCTTATAAGTTGACCTTAAGTAACCATCTTAATAAAAAAACTCAAGGTATTGCTTTTCTACAATTCCTCATGTTGTCACTAATCTTTTGTCTATCTACAAATTTTTCCTTTAGGGATTTTTGTCAACATTTCAGTTTGAAAGAAGAAATTTTCATGTGCTCATGTTCATGGTGATTTTTATAATATAGAGATTGAATCCAAGACCCCTTCTTGGATTCTAGTTGAAATGATATTGAAAAAGTTTCATCATTTTTTTTACATAATCAAGCATATGTTGAAAATCAACTAGCCTAGTTTTCAATATCTATAGAGAAAATTATTGCGCTCTTTAAAAAAATCAAAAAAACAAATAAGGGGCAAGCCATAATCTTACTAGAATAAGTACATCAATGCTCATTTTCAATTGGAAGATTGCATTTATAATACATAAGGTTTAAGCTAGTATTTCATAGAAATCAAGGCCCTCTACTCCAACCCAATGCTTGTTTTTTGAAGTTAGAAAGATGACAAAGACCCCAACATCCTAATATCTACTAGGTCATACTCATAGTTTTGATTAACCTAACTCTTTCACCATCCATAGCCTAGAAATTTTCCTAATAAGGACTTTGTTACCATTTACTTTTGTACATCCTAGATCAAATCATCTTAGATTTCCAAAATCAAGCCTCATTTTGTAGCTAAGGGTTTCCCACCTTATTCTGTCATTTGTTTCATTGACCCTCTCTTGATTTCCATATTAAGATTCATCCTTTTGTTTCTTGTTTGGTTTTCACCCCCAATCTTTGGTTTGACATTTTTTATGACACAAGAAACACAATGTTTACCACTCATCAACTTAGAATGAACTTTTACTGTTTTACTCTCAAAATCAAAATCAAAATCAAAGATTCTCCAAAGATAACTTGCACAACGCTCTATTCTTCTCATTTTCCAAAAAGAACCAGAATAGCCATAGACACAAGACAACCTTCATTTTGTCCTCGTGATTCCTTCCCCTTAAGACCCCCTCTCAACTCTCTTCCTATGGAATAAGTTAGATAGTGTAGTTGATATTGAAATTTCTAACTTCTGCATATGAAAAGTGTTATTTATTTGATGGGTAAAGAATTCATGTGCCAAAATATTTGTATCTTAACTTAATATAGACTATGCTATATTCGAAACGAACTGATTTTTTTCAAGTCATAAAATTTCCCCCACAATAGAAGAAAGCTGCTAGGAGAATAAAATATAAAGGTCGGGAATACAGCCAAACAAACAATTAAGTTAGCATTTATAGATAAGAGACTAGTATATATCAACCATAAAAATAATTAGCTCCCACAGATAAATACAATGTCACTCCAAGAAATACACTATGATTACCATCACTGTTGCTCCCAATACATTTTACAAACCATGTATTAAATATCGACAAACAAGTAAAATATACCAGAATTAACATACAAAGCACTCTAGTGGAAGGCCGTGGTGCCTTCAATAGAAATAGTACAGATTGTCATGACTGCATCCAAATTGAGCATGTAGACGGATCTTGTATCAGCATATAAGAAGTGAATGCATTCTCAATATTTAAGTTGTATATAACTGTATTAATCTCTCTCACTTTAAATATTTCTCAAACCATTCCAACATCTTTTTATGTGCCACTTCAGCATTTGTTACAGCAATTTCATCATTCTCATCGTATCTTATAGCCCAGCCGTGAGCGACTCCAGGATAGATGTTTACAAAGCTATCCACCTGCAATTAAAAAAGGATGCAAAGGTTACATCATCTATTAACAACCAAACAAGTTTACATCATCTGTTAACAACTAAATAAGTTTCTTTAAAAAAAACCAAAACATCGCCAATAAGATATAAATATCTCTCCTCTCAAGGATATATTGAGTCATCCTTCAGGGGATCAAGTGGCTGAACACAACTTTGGAAACAAACTCGGACATTCTGAGCCATTGCCATTTTTTTTAATCATGTGAACCACTTCATTCATAAAGTTTCATACAGGGACTAAACATGCTGTAGTTTTCATGTTACGAAAGGATAATGCACAATTGTAATCTTACCATTTTAAACCATTTTTTTGCTACAACTTACCTATATTCATTAATAGGCACAAATGCCCTCATTGAGCACTCTTTTCAAGACATGCAACTTCATGTGATATCAGTATCATATTTTTAATTTTTCTAGTAGGGTACACTTTCCTATTAGTGTCATTAGCTGAGAGCACATACAGCTCATATAAGATCAACATTCCCCTTATGATAGACATCTGCGTAGGCCAAGCTTGTTATTTCCATCACATTTCCGACAAAGGAACCCTCCAATCATCACTGGTAGTTTCAAGATACAATTTGCACTCTTGAAGTCCAAGGAACCATCTGAATCATTGGATTTTCTTGTATTTGTAGTAATGCATCTAACATTACGTGATGAACTAAACAAATAGATTATTCTGACAATATTATAGGAAAAGTTTTGCTCTAGATAGACCAAAAAAATTTAAAAAGCTAACATCTAAGCCTAGAACCCAGAAAGCATTGACTCAACGTCCTTCTAATTACACTTCCTTTTAATGCTAACAAACTAAGCCAACTCCAACTTGAAAAATCTCAACTACCCTAAGCTGAGAGTGAAGACTGAAGGGTCCTCATAAAAAGTATCTTAGCAAAAAAATCGAATAGGAATCAGCCAAATTGTGTGCCATAAGAATTTGTAGCTTTCCCTAATCGTCCAAGTATACTCAAGAGAGGACCTCACCAACAAGGGAGATTGAATAAATAATTAAATTCACCTTGAAGCCAAGACCAAAAGGTTTTGGTGGGAGGATGTCTCCAAAACAAGAAACATGATGAACAATTTCCTCTCTACCACAAGACATGTATAAAGAATATGTATCACTGACAATATGAAAAGTAGTCTTTACCGTAAACCTTGGTGGAGCAAAAATCATCCCAAAAAATTTTGCTTGAAGGAAGGTCAAATTTTTAAATAGATTGATGTGGTCCCCCTATCTCTTGTACAACTGCAGAGCAAGTTCAGAAGTGCATCTCACAAAATCATGGAGATCCTTGACTACACAGTTGACAAGAGCCTTTCCATAAATATATAATCAATCTCTCCAATAACAACCTGACTGTTGGAGCTGCATTTGACAAAGAAAGTTTTCATGGATTATTCTATTAAGTTCGTGGTAAACAGATTTATCTAATCCCTTTAACTTTTAGGTTCATTTCATGGTGTTCCCTGATATAGATAGCAAGTTTGGTTTAATCAAGGACTATCAGTCATTTCCTAGAAACTTTTACACGGGCCAGTTGAGAAATGAGCTAGATCTACTATGCAGATTCAGTGTGATAATGTGCTGCTACAGAGTAAACAGTATGTGACAGCAGATATGAATGCAAAAATAACAGCAGTGGAACACAAAGCTATTGCATAAAACTGATCATATAAATCATATATGTATTTCCCTTTGTATTTATGTTATACGGACACCAGGTTTCTGGGATAGGGACAGCAGGGGATGGGGGCATGCTTTTTGGGGATGGATTTTTTGGGAGCCCATTTTAGGGGACAGCTATTTAAAAAATATAGGAAATTTCAAATTTAAATATTCATATAAAAACATTGATGAGGCATTCATCATATACATTATAGAACTTTGTTACATAACACTAGAGCTAAATTGAGATTTTACATGATAGTCAACACACAAGTTAACAAATGTCAAAATTTCATTGCTTTCTTTGTCAATGTGTATATATATATATATAATTTGAAAATTACAAGAAGATGCCCAAAGGATGTGGTTGTTTATGTATGTGTAAAATAATGTTGGTTGTGCATCCAATAGGGCACAAAATTATTTTTATATTTTGCTTTTTTAAAGCTAGAATCGGAATCTGGAGGCAGCAGTCTCTATCAAACTTGAGGGGCAACATCCCTTGCAAGAGTCTAGGGGCAACGCCCCCAGTAGGGTCACGAGGTAGCGCCCTTGGTGGTGGTCTACAGGAAATGCCCCCAATAGGACGGAAGGGCAGCAGCCTTCACAAGGTCTAGGGGCAATACCCCTAGCATGCTCCCTATAGTGATACAGGGCAGCCCCACCACCAAGCCCAAATTAAAGCCTTTGGGACAACATAAACCTTCAAGGCACATGCCATTTTTCCAACAATAAAAGAAAATAAAATAATTTTCTATTAAACTTGTGCCTTTTTTTTGGATTGGCTCTATGTAGGGACAACTAGCTCTCAAGGCATTTTTTAAATGTTTCCTCCAAAAAGTTTGAGACAAGGGACATCGGGATGACATTTGCAAGGCTTCCTTGCATCCCTCGAATGTCCTCAATATGAGAACGTGTCCAAAAGGGCAAGGGACACATCCCTAAGGAACACAGATTTATATAAAACTAAAACCAAATGATATAGTCTTTCATCACAACTACTAATTTATAACTGGTATTAGCTCCACAATTCTGTTAATCTTTAACTTGTGTTGATGTCTGCAGATCAGCCTTCAAGCAAACCAGCAGGGAATGAACCCCCTTACCGCTTCCAATATAGTATCCATGCCAAGTATAAAGAATGGGTCTTTCTTTGAAACTGCATCAATATTCAAAAGTTCTAAAGTATCCACATGCTTTCAAGTAATCCATGTTTTTCTTTAGTGCAATAACAACTAGCAATACATCTTATTGCTTAAATATTGCAAATGCCCGTTGCAATGGCCAAGTGCACCCAATACCATAATTGCACATAGAGCACAACAGTGGGAAGTCTTGTGAATGATGCGACTCAAGACTTGAGACAACCTCTAGAATTGAATGGTGGGCTACTTGTAAGATTTTCAATGACCTCTCACTTCTCATTTGAAAGGAAAAAGGGTAAAGGAAGAACATAAAAATAAAATCCTAGAGGCCTTTTAATGGAATAGGAATTATAACTGTTGTCAAATAAAGTTTGCACCCTTGCTAAGCTATACACTGTAGCAACCTATTAACACATGGAAACACTTCGAGGTTGTGGGTGACCAGGGAATGAAGTGAACCTCCAGATTATGGGCTGGTTCCCCTTAAGATATCTTGAGAAAAACTAAGGAATAATAAGGAAAAGAGTAAGAAGGATATACTTGAAATTCAAAACCTATCACTAACAGGTGATACACCAAAGGTAAAAATATGATAATACTGCAGAAAACTCACAGACAATCTCAGTAGAGCTGAACAATCTCACAATACAGAGATTTATGTTTATAAAAACAAGTCTATGCAAGGTTCCGACTGTTCCAATGCTTAACACAAGGAAAACAAAGATGTTTTCACAAATATAAACGCAATAGAAAGAGATCACTAACATAAACCAGCTTTATGACATAATATCCTTTGCATCCAGTACTGAAGGAATCTGATAAAATAAAGGATCACACTGAATTTTATCATGCAACTCACAACTAATACTAAAACAACAAAGAAAATTTGTGAAGGAAATGACCCTCTATTGATAAAATAAGGAGTGTCTGTGTTATAGATCTATAGTATTCATGAAAAATGAGTTACAAAGTCTGAATAATGCTCTTTCAACAATCTCCTAACCAAGAACTCCTTTACAAAAAAGGAAAAAATGCCATATATACCAAAGAGTGTCGGCCCCTGCCTTAGGGTTTTCAAAAATGAGTCGGCGCCTGGACACGTTGGCCCTAGAATCGCTTGGAATGAAGTTAATGAGGCATTCAATGCACATCCCCTGCTCATGCCGGTGAAAGTTCGTCCCTGGGCATGGCCTTTAGATTTTTACAACGACCGCATTAATTCGCAGCCTCCGTGTCCACCCTCGGGATTTCGTCAGAGTTGCCTTGAATGCTCTGTGACATGGTCATTAATGCCGCTCCACTTCTCCAGCCGACATCCCTAGCTGCCATTGTGACTCGTGGCTTCCTCCCCTTCGAGAAGCAGCATCAGATCTATCCGCTAGATTCAAGCGTCATTATTGACTGATCACCTCCGATCCCAGAGTAGAGCGATGTCGTCATGCTCTGTCGATCTCGTTCACAGGGGGGAGTCGAACAGTCAAACTGCCCGTGATTTTCCTTAGCGCCTTCTGATTGGTCAAATTTGTGCCAGGTAGATTCCAAGGCGGTCAAAGGTTGCTTCAGAAGGATTGCATGTCGGCGAGACTTTGGATGTCGGGGAGAAGTCATAGCGGGCGGCTAGAGTCATACCGACATACCAATTCATTCGGCAAGACCTCATGGCGAGCAGCCAAAGTTATATTGATTTCACAAAAAACCATCGGCAAGACCCCATCGGGTCGGCGAGCAGCCAAAGTTATATTGATTTCACAAAAAACCATCGGCAAGACCCCATTGGGTCGGCGAGACTTATGCCGAAGGCAAGGTGTCACGGTGAACTCAAGTCATCTCTCCCCGAGCTTGGACCCTTCGGCGGAGTCAGAGTCGAGATGAGAACTGAATAGGGACCGGAGTGAGAAAGGGGGCAAAAACAAAGAGTCGGCGGAACCGGAGTTGGAACTAAATCCGAACCTGAAACTTTCCCGATGTTTCAAGTTCGGATTTCGTTCCGATCCCACTCCCGGCAACATACGAGGCACGAAGGAAGAAAAAAGAAAAACATAAGGGGGAACCAAGGAGGAGGAGACATCCCTCGATCACAGGCCACGAAGAAAAGGAAAGAAAAACGAGTGGAACCGGGGGTGGGACCGGAACGGAAACAGGATCCAGGACTTTGGAAAAGTTCCAAGTTCGGATTCCCACCCGGGCCCGGGCCCATCAAAATAAAGAAAACGCACAAAGTAAAAGAAAGCAAGGTGGGATCGGAACTAAAACCGATCTAGGGTAAAAACACAGCGGGGGCGGTGGCGGAAACAAACCCAAAACTGAAACTTTCATCAAGTTTCAAGTAAGGATCCCGTCCCAAACCCGCCTCCGACGACATACAAGGACGATGAAAAAGGGGACGGAAAAAGAAGAAAAAGAAGGGGAGGAAACATCCCCCGACCACAGAAAAGACAAAAAGGGAAGACAAACGAACAAGCCCGGCGGAACCGAAACCGGAACCAAATCAGGAACTGGAACTTTTGGAAAAGTTCCAAGTTCGGATTTGGTCCCGACCCCGCCTCCAACAGAACAAAAAGAAAAAGGGCGTAAGGAAAACACAAGGGAAAGGGGGAAAGCAAGGAAAAAAACAAAAGGGAGGACCCCCCAATAAAAATGAACATCTACACACTGGGCTCAACCCTTGTGGGAGCCACATTTAATCCACATGCCGAATTTTAAAACATGATTTCCCCTGGAGCTGCACAAGAAGCAAACAAGTTAGAAGGTATGAAATCCTGATGCAAATGTTCTTTCAGTTGGCCTTCAAGAACACCTGAAAGCATGGGATACCCTGCCTGATTGAACCCGTAGGTGGAAAATGGGTAACATTTTTGGCGACCTTTGCTGGATGTTTACCTGCTAAACAAGTAGACCAGTAGCCTAGGCCTATCCATTGGGCATGGAGTCATGGGAAAACTCAGAAACAGACTTGGAGCAGCCTTGTGTATGGCTGTAACTCATTTGTAACCCATTAAAGCAGGTCAGGATACCTAAGAACTTATTGAAAAGGAAAAAAAACTGAAGTGAAACTATTTACCGTGTTGGGACAACACTTAGGGAATGAAAATTGCACCTACTCTCTAGAATTTTAACAGCTATGTACAAATTTAGGTCCACCTCAGAGGCAATGTTTGAGGTGAATCCCATTTACTGGGATTGCTTCCACTACACCATCCAACCTAGATTGCTGGAAAGCATTGTGTTGTTTCTCCTCAGTAATGATATACGGCCTAGTACAAAGTGCATCAAATTTGGAGTGCTTTCCAGGCTTTCTTTTTAATTCATCCTACTTTAGCACTATGTCACCTTCTTGGAACACTTTGGGAGATGCCTTTTTATCGAATGCCCTTTTTATTTGAGCCTGATATTGCTCAATCCTTTTCACTACTTCAGCTTTGAGTTCTTCAAGCTCAATTAATTGAGCTAACCTTGCTGTCATAGGCTCCTCTTCAATCATATCAAGCTGGTTTACTAGATCAAGGGCTGGGAGTTCAACTGAAATGGGCAGTCTTGCCTCTTTTCCATATACTAACATGTATGGAGAAAGTCCCGTAAACCTTTTTGACGTAATCCTTTCAGCCCACAAGGCTGATTTCAACTTGGTGTGCCAGGCTCTTCGATTGTCCTCCATAGTTCTCTTAATGATCCTCAAGAGATTCTTGTTAGTGGAATCAACCTGTCCATTGCCCTGTGGATAATAATTAGGGGATGTACTCAGATATATACCATTTTTGACAGCCCAGTCAGAGATTTTAACACTCACAAAAGAAAGGGCATTGTCTGACACAATAGAATCTGGGATACCAAATCTGGTAACTAGCTCTTCGTAGAAATTCAGGACAGTAGATTCATTAGCTTCTTTGAGTGCCACAGCCTCAGTCCATTTTGAAAAATAATCAGTGGCTGTAAGTATCCATTTGTGGCCTACACTTGATGGCAGGTTTATAACCCCAATGAAATCCAAACCCCATTTCATGAAGGGCTGATCAATTTGAATCGGTTGCAGCGGGAGGGCTACCAACTTCTCTTTCCTAGCAAAAATAGCACACTCCTTGCATCTTCTTACCCATGCATGAGCATCTTTAAATAAGGTAGGCCAGTAATAGCCTCCTTTCATTATTTTAAGAGTTGTGGCTCTCGGAGAAAAGTGTTCGCCAGCTGATCCTTGATGGAACTCATGCAATACTCTTATCAACCTGATCAGCTTCAATACATCTTAACAGGACACCATGAAAATCTCTTCTAAACAGCAAACCATTTAAAAGAACATAAGGTATGGATTGCAGTCGATAATACCTTCTTCTAGATCTAGTCAGATCGGGAGGGCACTCACCAATCAATAAAAAATGTGTCATTTCTATAACCCAACCAGTGGGAGCAGGTATATCAGCTTGTTGTCCATCTTGGAGTGCTAAAACAAAACTTTCCTCCTTTACACTGCTGTTGTTGTCCTCAGTAAGCTGTTCGCAGAGACCTCTCCCCCTTATTAGTTTGGTAACCTTTATTTCAAGGTCATACTCCATCACCTTAGTGATCCAACCAACTCTTCTATCACTCAAATCTTTGTTTAATAAAAACTCTTTCACACTGGGATGAAAAACCATCAGTATAATCTTGTTATTGGAGAGCATGTGCCTAAACTTCTTTAAACTTCTTATGATAGCAAGAACATGTCTCTCTACAAAAGTATACTTGAGCTCGTAATCTTTGAGTCCCTGACTGAAGAACGCCACGGGCTGTTCAGATCCTTCATCCTTTCGCTGTACAAGTATGGCTGAAAGTGAATCAATATTTCCATAGGCATATAAGATGAAATCTTTAGAAAAGTCAGGATTTAGAAGTGTAGGTGCGGTTGCCAATGCTTCTTTTATAAGCTCAAAAATTCTTTTCCCTTCTTCAGTCCAGCTGAAAGGTACATTCTTTCTCAGCATGTGAGTTAGTGGACTTAATAAATCAGCAATGTCAGGGATAAACCTCCTAACAAAGTTAATTCTATCGATAAAACTTTGCAAACCTTTCTTGTGCGTTGGTAAAGGAAGAGTTAAGGTGGCATTTATTCTTTCAGGGTCAATAGTAATACCCTGTTTAGATACCACATAACCAAGCAATCTTCCTTCATGAACAACAAACAAACACTTCTTGGGGTTAAGTGATATCCCAAATTCCCTACATTTTTCAAAAATCTGCCTCAAATGACTCAAATAATCCTTAGCCTCCTTAGAAAAAACCGTGATATCATCAAGATAGACTAAGACTATCTTGTACATTAAACCTTGAAAGGCCATATCCATTGCCTTTTGAAAGGTTGCCCCAGCATTAGATAAACCAAAGGGCATTTTCCAATAGGCCACAGTTCCCCATTTTGTGGTGAAGGCTGTTTTGTACCGATCCTCTTTTTTCACTAATATCTGGTTGTAGCCAAAATAGCCATCCAATAAGGAAAACCTTTCCGCCACTGACACTACCTAAAGTATCTGCTCCATAGAAGGCAGAGGGTGATGGTCCTTTAAGGAGACCCTATTTAAGTCACGAAAATCTACACAGAGTCTTATTTCACCATTTTTCTTTCTTACTGGGACTAGGTTTGAAACCCATGAGGTATGCTTGATGGGGAAAATAATGCCGCTTTCAATCAACTTATCTAGCTCCCTTTTCATCAAAGGTTCTAACTTAGGATTCAAGGGCCTCTGCTTTTGCCTAACAGGTTTGGCATTAGGCTCAAGCTCGATAGTATGTTGAGCAAACTGGGGATTAAATCCCTTTAAATCACTATATTGCCAGGCAAAGATATCATTAAATTCTTGATAAAGTTGAATAAAACATGCTTCTCTTCAGTTGTACATACCTTGCCTAACTTAAGAAGCTTTTCTTTGAAAACTTCAACCTCTTCGTAGTGATCTTGCTGAACCTGAATACTCCCCTTAGGTTTTCTAGCTTCATCATCAGTATTAAAAATGGACTCTAAAGTTACCAGGCCTTTGGGCAACTTGTTGTTCTTTAACTGGATAATCTGGTCACTATACTGGTGGTGTAGCTATTCCTGATTGGTATGTGAGAACTCAACTTCTTCTCTTAAAAAACTGACAATCTGCCGATCGCTATCAGAAACTTGCCAGTGTATATTATTATTAGGCACAGCAGGCCTAACTACAATCTTGATATGCTGATTAGTTTTATCACTGCAAATCTCCTTTGGAATATCGTGTTCAGCTCCTACAGCAGCTAATCTATCAGCATGTTTATTCTGAGCCCTAGGAATGGAAATCAGATTAAATGCCTCAAATCCTTCTAAGAGGTCCCATACCCTACTCTTGTAAGACCTGAGCATCTCATTTTTAACAGCATTAAGCTTTCTCACCTGATTGAAAACCAACTCGCTGTCACCATAAACTTTTAGACAGCAGATACCTCTCTGTCTCACCCACTCCAAACCCTGGACTAGAGCTTCATATTCAACAACATTGCTAGAACAGCTAAAACAGAATCTGAAAGCTAGTTAGTACTTCTGACCTTCTGGTGATACCAACATACATCCACCACCAGTACCTACTCTACTCCTTGAGCCATCAAAATACAGCTCCCACAGATCATTTTCATGCTACTCACTATGTTGTTCTTTGTTCTTTTCAATATTAGGCATAAAAGAGTCCGTCTCATGCATCATATAAACCCCAATGTCAACCGCCTCCAGTTTCTCACCTGTACCAACTTCATGAGCTTGAGGTGCCCACTCTTCAGGAAGAATATCTGATGTTCTTTCTGTTTGAATCTCAGCCTTTTGAATAGCAGGTTGCTCCACTTGTACACTTGTAAACAAGTTGGCATTGATAGGAGACGGATTGTAAGGTTCAACATGAACCTTGGCTATGGGTTCCGATTTAATTGTGGCTCTAGTGCCATATCTAGTTCTAAACAACATGTGAGACCAATCGGAGGATAGGTAACCACCTATATTGGCCGTAAAATCTCTAGATAAACAAAGGGAAAAGTATGGGGGCAACTCAATAATGTATATATCTTGTGGTATTGCAAAATTGGGACAAGCATGTAGAGTTAAGCTCAAATTTTTAACAACCCCCACTGTGTTGACAACAGTACCATCCAATTGCACTACCCCCTTTTTCAGTGGCTCATATTCAATTCCCAACTTATCGACAATCTGTTTGGGCATAATTGAACTACTAGCCCCTGAGTCAATCATACAATTGTGAACCAGATGATCTCCTATAATTAATGATAAATAAAAAGGAGGCGGCTTGGCCTTAGCAGCTCGCTGTTCGTTATTACCAATCGTAGTGTTAGCCAACACAACCTTCTCCTTTTCTACACTAGGCTCATCTAAGACACTTAAACCTAATAAGGCAGATTGAAGCAGGTCCTTTTGACCCGGAATACTCAGAGAATCCCATATTGACATGGGTACATTAATTTTCTTCATATGCTCCAATATATTGAAAGCTATAGCAGGTTTAACTTGACCCTTGGGAGGAATAACATCACCTTTAACTGAAGGCGCCTGGGCTGATGAATCAGAGTGCTGCTTACCTACCAAAGGCTGGCCCCTTGGTAGCATCTGGATCTGATCAGCTTTTAATGAGCCAAGAGCATTCTGATGCTGGTTCAGCCCTTGTTTTGATTGAGTCTGAAATGTATTAGGTTGATGTCCCTCATCTATTTCCCTCTTCTTACTGCGTGTATTGTCTGCAATTGAACAATCAGCGTGGAACAATCCACAAAATTCTTCCCCTTGCCAGTTTAGGAATGTAGACTCATGTGTCTATTGCTCTTGCGGCTGTACTTCAGTTGCTAAAGGCACACTAGATTGTATTGCTAGACTGTTCTGAACCATCAAGGCTTGGTTAAGCAACCCATTTACACAGGTACTCTGATTATGGGGTTGATTACATGGAAAGCACCACTCATAATCTTGAACTAAATTGTTCTGGACAGGTGCAAGTTCTTTGGAAGTGCTTGTAGCATTAGAGTCATAAGCTTGATATGGCCTTGGGTTAGAAATGAATTTTTGGCTTTGATTGTAAGGCTGATAAGATGGTCTGTTGGTCTGACTTTGCTGGTAATTAGACTGAAATGAGGGCTGATAAGGTTTAAAACCTTGATTTTGCTGCTTTCTTAAATTAACCATCTCATTGCCAAAGGTAGTTAGAAGGCCTTTAATCTCTTGCAGTTCGTTAGACTGAACTGGAAATGTGTTTGATTGACCATTAGGCTGGGTATTAGGTGTTGGCAACGATGGTGCACTTGGAATAACAGCCAAAGGAGGAACTTGCATAGGGGTTGGAGGCTGAAGAGTAGGAAATATTGGCATAGGTGGGCTTGGGGCAATTTTACTAGCATGTATGAGGTTGTTTTCAGCTCTAACAGCTATACTATATGCTACAGGAAGTGTATCACCTCCCATCGATTGAATCATTACATAAATATCACTATTTAAAGCTCTTAAATAATATAAAAAGGCATGATTAGCAGTAGGTCTTACCGCTTGTGGGATTCTATCCCACGTCCTCTGGAAATGGTGATTGAAATTTGACATATCTTCATGTGGAGCTCTTTTGATTGTAGACAATTGCTCCACCAATGGCAAGTGGTCTGATTTATCTTCAAAACAATTTGCACAACCGGTTGCCCAACTCATCCCATGTTGCTATGGAGTTGACAGGCAGGTCTCTGAAACATTGTGAGGCTTTTTCTTTAAATGACACTGCCAGCAATCGGAGCGCAACATTTTCTTCAGTCACATGGTGAATAGCACATAGGTTGGCAACATATTTTATATGCTCTGTTGGGGTGGTATGATCCTCCCCATAAAAATATGGCAGACCTCTTAAGGCAGCGACATGAATTTCATCATGCTGGGTCAGATTCAGTGGGCTGCCTTGGTTAAAAGCAACAAATGGTTGATTTCTCACTGTTGGGATCATTGTTGCTGGGATGTTCTTAGTAACAACAACAGGAACAACAGTATGTCCTCTAATAGCAAGATTCGACTTGGATCTTCTGAAATAAACAACTGTCTTCTGAACCTTTTGGATTTCTCTCCCCCTTCTTCTAGGCGGGGACAACTGCAAATACTCAAAAGCAGATGAATTACTCCTAGTCTGCACTCTTCTCATGCGCAGTAATGCACTGGAATTGCTAAAACTGAGCTCAGAGTCGCCAAGTATGCTAAAATTTGTCTCTTAAGACTGCAATTTCTGCTGCACATACCAAACAACAGTATGATAATTTTGATTTGAGACTGAAAACAACTCTCTGTCCCACCGGGCGTGCCAAAAACTGTTGTCAAATAAAGTTTGCACCCTTGCTAAGCTATCAACTGTAGCAACCTATTGACACATGGGAACACTTCGAGGTTGTGGGTGACCAGGGAATGAAGTGAACCTCCAGATTATGGGCTGGTTCCCCTTAAGATATCTTGAGAAAAACTAAAGAATGATAAGGAAAAGAGTAAGAAGGATATACTTGAAATTCAAAACCTATCACTAATAGGTGATACACCAAAGGTAAAAATATGATAATACTGCAGAAAACTCACAGACAATCTCAATAGAGCTGAACAATCTCACAATACAGAGATTTATGTTTATAAAAACGAGTCTATGCAAGGTTCCGACTGTTCCAATGCTTACCACAAGGAAAACAAAGATGTTTTCACAAATATAAACGCAATAGAAAGAGATCACTAACATAAACCAACTTTATGACATAATATCCTTTGCATCCAGTACTGAAGGAATCTGATAAAATAAAGGATCGCACTGAATTTTATCATGCAACTCACAACTAATACTAAAACAACAAAGAAAATTTGTGAAGGAAATGACCCTCTATTGATAAAATAAGGAGTGTCTGTGTTACAGATCTATAGTATTCATGAAAAATGAGTTACGAAGTCTAAATAATGCTCTTTCAGCAATCTCCTAACCAAGAACTCCTTTACAAAAAAGGCAAAAATGCCATATATACCAAAGAGTGTCGGCCCCTGCCTTAGGGTTTTCAAAAATGAGTCGGCGCCTAGACTTGTTAGCTCTAGAAGCGCTTGGAATGAAGTTAATGAGGCATTCAATGCGCATCCCCTGCTCATGTCAGTGAAAGCTCGTCCTTGGGCATGGCCTTTAGATTTTTACAACGACTGCATTAATTCGCAGCCTCCGTGTCCACCCTCGGGATTTCGTCAGAGTCGCCTTGAATGCTCTGCGACATGGTCATTAATGCCGCTCCACTTCTCCAGCCGACATCCCTAGTTGCCATTGTGACTCGCGGCTTCCTCCCCTTCGAGAAGCAGCATCAAATCTATCCGCTAGATTTAAGCATCATTACTGATTGATCACCTCCGATCCCAGAGTAGAGCGATGTCGTGATGCTCCATCGATCTCGTTCGCAAGGGGGAGTGGAACAGTCAAACTGCCTGTGATTTTCCCTAGCGCCTTCTGATTGGTCGAATTTGTGCCAGGTGGATTCCAAGGCAGTCAAAGGTTGCTTCAGAAGGATCGCATGTCGGCGAGACTTTGGATGTCGGGGAGAAGTCATAGCGGACAGCTAGAGACATACCGACATACCAATTCATTTGGCAAGACACACGATGGTCCGTAAAACCTCATGGCGAGCAGCCAGAGTTATATCGATTTCACAAAAAACCATCGGCAAGACCCCATCGGGTCGGCGAGACTTATGCCGAAGGCAAGGTGTCATGGCAAACTCAAGTCATCTCTCCCCTAGCTTGGACCCTTCGGCAGAGTCGAAGTCGGGATGAGAACCAAACAGGGACCGGAGTGAGAAAGGGGGCAAAAACAAAGAGTCAGCGGAATCGGAGTCGGAACTAAATCCGGACCTAAAACTTTCTCGATGTTTCAAGTTCGGATTTCATTCCGATCCTGCTCTCGGCAACATACGAGGCACGAAGGAAGAAAAAAGAAAAACATAAGGGGGAACCAAGGAGGAGGAGACATCCCTCGATCACAGGCCACTAAGAAAAGGAAAGAAAAATGAGCGGAACTGGGGGCGGAACTGGAACGGAAACAGGAACCGGGACTTTGGAAAAGTTCCAAGTTCGGATTCCGACCCGGGCCCGGGCCTGTCAAAATAAAGAAAACGCACAAAGAAAAAGAAAGCAAGGCGGGATCAAAACTAAAACCGATCCAGGGTAAAAACACAGCGGGGGCAGGGGCGGAAACAAACCCGAAACTGAAACTTTCATCAAGTTTCAAGTAAGGATCCCGTCTCAAACCCGCCTCCGACTACATACAAGGACGACGAAAAAGGGGATGGAAAAAGAAGAAAAAGAAGGGGAGGAAACACCCCCCGACCACAGAAAAGAGAAAAAGGGAAGACAAACGAACAAGCCCGGTGGAACCGGAACCGGAACCAAATTAGGAACTGGAACTTTTGGAAAAGTTCCAAGTTCGGATTCGGTCCCGACCCCGCCTCCGACAGAACAAAAAGAAAAAGGGCGTAAGGAAAACACAAGGGAAAGGGGGAAAGCAAGGAAAAAAACAAAAGGGAGGACCCCCCAATAAAAATGAACATCTACACGCTGGGCTCAACCCTTGTGGGAGCCACATTTAATCCACGTGCCGAATTTTAAAACATGATTACCCCTGGAGCTGCAGAAGAAGCAAACAAGTGAGAAGGTATGAAACCCTGATGCAAATGTTCCTTCAGTTGGCCTTCAAGAACACCTAAAAGCACGGGATACCTTGCCTGATTGAACCCGTAGGTGGAAAATGGGTAACAATAACACATGATCTAATAGTCTATGGGAGAAAGGAGACACATTTGTAGTGATGGGAAGCAAGATAGAAGCTATGTGCAGTCATCAACATATACAAGGTCAAGAACTACTCACAAGAGATCAACAAGTCCCACACACATTAATCAAGGCTACTTGAACATAGATGGAAAGAAGGAAAAGAGAAGAATTCCAAGCAAAGAAAATGAACATAGTAAACATCTCAAACACCAAAGGGAACACACTTAATGGCAACACAAGAGGTGAAGGAAACTTACATATTTGTATTAGCTATTAGAGGTTTGAGAGTAAAAGAGATGCAATATGTCCTTAGCCTCAATTCTGCAAAATGGCAAGGCTTCAACTATAAATTTCCTCTCATGCCTCTTTTAGCTCATAAGAACTCATTACATTTATAGCATAGAGGAAGAGAGAACGGAGAGAGAGAGAGAGAGAGAGAGGTGCGAAATAATTACAAAATCAATGTAGTGACCTGCACCAAATCCTATGAATAGAAGATCATACTTCATGACTAGGACGCATGTCAACTATTGGGAGTTATTTCATGGCATCTCCTTATGAGTTATAGGAACAATCTCTCTTAGGCATCAAATCTTCCACTAGCAAAGAATGCACCATCAAATTTGACTTTGGTATGTAAGCTTGGGAACCATAATAGATTGGATTTTTTTGAAAATTTGTGGAAATTCCCCTTATCAATATTACATGCAAATTGTCTAGATTCACTAGAATGTCAACTTGTACAGAGGTTTGCAAAAGAGTTGTAGAGATTTGAATGCGTTAATAGGAGATTTGATTTTCAAATCTAATGTGGCACCTGAATTCACATTCAAAAATCATAGCACACACCTTGGGAGGATCAGCTACTAGAATGAATAAATGCTACTCATTGCTCATAGCAGCCACATAATTCCCTCTTGCAAAGCAACTGGGCTAGAAAATGGCTTTGAGATGTTGTGGACCATTGATTGGGTCTAGTCGACTAGTCAACACATGCTTACAATGCTCTTTTCTTGAGTTTTCACTTCAGCTCCCGTTGGTCATTTGATCAAAGATTAATGACTAGCAATGTGCAAAAACACTTATACCATCAACTACCTTTGCCCTCTTTCCAAGGCTGCCATATCACTACATGAGCCTAGACACTTCCCAAACTACCACCACAAAACCTTGAGAACCACATGATCACGAAGATCAACAATTTTTGGTCATGTCCTCACCTCAATCACCAAAGTGAACAAACTTAACATCATCACAAAAGGTTAAGGAAAGTTACAAATTTGTTTACCTATCATAGGTTTGAGAATGAGAGAGATACAATATGCCCTCAAGCTCAATTCTACAAAATGGTAGGCTTTTGCCTAATAATTCCTCCAATTCCCCCTTCTAGCTCATACAACCTCATTACATTTGTAGCTCATAAAAAGAGAGAAAGTAGGGAGATAGGGAGAAGTGGGAAGGAATGCCATAATCAATGTTGTGACCTGCAACAAAAGATTGCTTTACATGATTAGGAAACTTGTCACCACTTTTGAGTTATTTCATGGCATTTCCTATTAAATTTCAACAATCTTTCTTGGGTATTGATATCTCCACTAGAAAAGGACACACCATCAAATTTTACTTTTCTATGCAAGAATGGAAACCATACCAAGTCAAATTTTTTGGAGAAATACAGGAAATCCCTCCTTCAATCTTAAACAATGTAATGTCTAAATGCACTGAAAAATGGATATGTAAAAATAAAGACCTGAAAGCACAAACAAATAACACAAGTCCTAATTACCAAACTTGATCTCAAATCTAAAGATCGAACGTATTGTGATAACTAGCTCATAAAAGGATGTGGATGCAACTCAACAACATAACAATATGTTATTTTGATAATGTAGTTCAACAAAGTAAACTTGCATGAAGGACTTGACACGCGAATGATGAGAGGAATATTTATAGATTTTTGAGAGATCAAATGAATGGTGTGGATATGATCAAAGACCAAGAGTTATTTGAACTGGTTGTCGAGTCAACTTAGAGAGGTGGAGAGGATGAGTTGACTAGTTATGTGTAATGTCCCCATTTTTAGCAATATTGATTTGTGAGCTTTTGCCTAGTTTCTGAGTTTTCTCGTAAGCATTTTGGTGAGTTGGAGAGAACTCCAAACTTCTTGGAGTGCTTAGGGCTGGTTAGGAATGACTTTGGTTCTAGGAAATGAGCTCAGTTGGTAGTATGGATCATTATGCCACTTTTCAAAAGTGACTTGCGACACTTAGGGTGTTCTCCAAATTTCTTGGAAAAACTATCTATTTTTAGTAAGTCACTCAATTGGCTCCAATAATCATCCCACATCTTCAGTATCATCTCGATGTGATCATAGTTTGATTCTGATGCAATTTTAGTGCTTTCCACAACTTGGGTAAGCTATTGAGTTATTATTTAATTCACTTAATTTGTCTAATGTTGGGAAATAATAAAAGGACAACTTAGTGTAATAGCTCGTTGGAAAGGTGTTAAGTTGTATTTTAAGTTGGATGCCTAGGCTTGGGGATCTTTTCTCATGAAAACTAATATCATTTTTCCTAAAAGGTCTTTGTGAGAAAAAAAAAGAATTAGTATATTTCAAAATTGAATATTTCCCTCCAAAAAGCTATATAAGGAGGTGTTGGGCTCATTTGAGAGTTAGACTTGTGAAAGATATTGTTATGCTATTGGAATGAACCTAAATTCTTCCAGTCTTCTTGACAACAAAAACCCTCTTGGAGTTGTTGGTTTCAAGGACAAAAATCCCCCTAGCTAGCTAAGTGATTTCATAAAAAAATCACCTTCGTGCTTCAAATCAGCATACCAGTTTTGAGTTGTAGATTACAAAATCATTTGTGGAGATTTTGTTGAATTTTTTTATGTGAAATAGGAGTAAATGAGGGCTTTTCTTGTTGGCCAAACATTTCCAGACAAGCTGTACATTACATGCTTGGTCATACAAGTTCCATTGTAGGTATAAGGGTTTTGATAAATTCGTAATTGTTGTTTGGGTGCCAATGTTATTCCTTTGCAGGGCATTCATGTTGAAGAAGATCAAATGAAGAAATTGTTGGCTGTACCATTTGGTACAGGCCGTACTACAACAAGGAGGAGGGGTGTGGGAAAGGACCAGCTGAAGTGCCTATGTTTTGGGGCACATTCCTCCTAGCTTAGGGTCGCCTTGACCTAATTTGAAGAATCCATGTAATTTATGAGGGGAGAAGTGAATGAGTTATGTTGATTTTGTGCTTATTGTTCCTACAACATCAACAATAGTAAAGCTTAGTTTCAGACTTGTTATGCTTGTTCTGTTATATCAGACTGATATATCTCTCCTTCTAGTGTGTTGGGTTGAAGTTTGGATGTGTCTTGAAGTGTCTTTCAGATTATGAATGTTTGGTGGTGTGTTGGGAGTGAGTTTGATGTGATTTATGAGTATTTTACCCTGCTGTTTGGACATGTAGCAACATATTTCCAATGCTTTCCAAACCTGTACCAGCAATAAGACTCATTATCGATAAGGCATATTTCTGTTGTTACAAGTTGGGAGGGTTTGTTCATGATTTGGGGTTCCATTTGGCATGTTGCAAAAATTCTTTTACATCAGCACTTGTTATAAGCAACTAATCCTTTATTATGATGTTTATGATGCAAACGTACTAGCATTGTAATGCTTCGGATGGTCATACAACCGAAAGCTGTCTTTTCACACAATCTAAATTGTAACATTGGATGGTAGTACCGCCAATGAATTGCTCTTGTTATTTGTTGATACCTACCCCACTAAACAAGCATTTTGTAATCAATCACCACTGGATAAGTGGAAGAAGTTGTATTTCAATTTCAGTATTGTATAAGCTTTCCCATTGAAAAGTGGAAGTGCCATTGTAATTCCCATTGAATAAGTAGATGTTTACTTCTTTCACTACCGCATATGCATCCCACTGAATAAGTGGTATTGACTGGCTTGCCGCCTGGTGCTTTCCTTAGTTGTTGCTTTCAGTTTATTGTAATCTTGAAACACAATATGCTTTCACCTTGCCCATTCCGGGATCTAAGTGATCAAAAAGTGGAAAGGAAGTTGTTTGTATCTCATTTCCAATTGCTTTATTTTTGAAAAAAAAAAAATCTAGGGTGGTTATTACATTATGGAAAATTTCTTTTTTGAACTCCTAACAGGATAATAATGAATTAAATTAATTCACTAAATAGATGATGAGAAGAAAAAAATGCTATTTAGAAGAATTAGTTAATTTGTGAGGTGATAAATTGAAATTTTATTATATATTAGAAGTGGATAATTAACTCACATTAATTAAATAATAAAATATTATTTAATAAATTGATTAATTAATGGATAATGGTAATAAATGATAATTGTGATAATAATGATAAATGATTAATTAATTTTATGATAAAAAATTAATGATTATTAATAGTCAATGTTTAGAAGAAAAAAAATTAGTATTACAATGTCCCTTTATAAAAATTTCATAAACTCTACAATTTTTTGTGTTTTCCTTTTATGAAATACTTGAGCAATTAAGGAATATGGAACAACAACATTGAAATACCAAATTATTTCATGGAAACCCTTGCAGATCAGATATTAATACTTGATAGTGATCTAAATAAATATATCAATGAAACCCTTGTATATTATACATAATATTTTAACAATGTTTTGAATAAATGGATGTTCGAAACTCTTATGACAGCAATCTGATGCAATGCTCGAAGGAAAGTGGAATATAGAGCAGCAACAATAAAATTCCATTTTAATTGAAATCTCTTTAAACAACAAATGAAATGATTGTCTTTGAGATATTGTGGACCATTGAGTTGGTCCAATCAAATGGATGGTGAGCATTTATAATGCTTTGCTACTAGGTTTTCCCTTTGACTCTTGTGGTTTGTTCAATCAAAGATCACCAACTACTAGATCACACAAACACATATACCAACAACTACCCTTTCCTTCCTACCAAGACTACCACATCACCATAATGGACCGATGGTGCTATACAAGCCCAAACACTTCCCAAACTACCACCACAAAACTCCCAAAACCACATGATCACATAGATCAAAAGTTGTCAAGAATGTAGATACATGCACGTAGCCTCCCTCAATGATTCATTGATTGGTCTAAAGGATCAATAGAAAATGTTGTCTCCACTAACGTATGACATGGGCCAATGAGAATGCACACAACCATGAGCTTGTCCCAAATAGGGAGTAGGGGCCCACCACACTACTTCAACCAATAGGAAGCTATCCGCAAAATAGACTTGTGATATAAAGAAGAATTGATGACACTTGCATTC
This sequence comes from Sequoia sempervirens, assembly GCA_007258455.2. Taxonomy (NCBI): domain Eukaryota; kingdom Viridiplantae; phylum Streptophyta; class Pinopsida; order Cupressales; family Cupressaceae; genus Sequoia; species Sequoia sempervirens. The sequence continues at coordinate 112,348 of VDFB02126189.1, forward strand.
CCATAAAGATGATCAAATAGCTTGCAAAGGCTAGGACCACCATTTCCCATTGACATACTAGGAACCACTATAGACCAACCAAAGTGCCATGCTAGGCTTGCTAACCAATATCAAGAGCTCTTCCCTTTCCTCCTACAAACGACTATGGCTCCTACCAACAAATAGATCAAAGAAATGGATGGTTGGTGAAAACTCATGACATTGGGAGCATAAATACAACTCAAACTTCCCATGGACCGTTGAATCAAAAGATTGATGGCTAGCGAAGGTCGAGAACCTCACTAACAAAGCACTACACCCACACCAACTTAGAACACAAGATAAAGGATGCAATGAAAATAAACTCAAAGCTCAATCATAACATGGAACATTGAACAATTAACACAATGGAGAAAGAACCAAGGTACAAGGACACAAGGTACAACCATATAACAATATCTCAGATTGGTAATTAACATAGAGGGAAAAAGCTAAAAACAAGGAACAATGGAGTTCATCAAATGCACAAAATAGCCTTAGTTGAGATGTCTTAGGTCAGTTATCAACATTAAGGCACCAAAACACCATGGAGAGTTGGAAAAGGGGAGGAAAGTTAGAAAGTGGAGAGAAAAAATTTCCTGCACTACCAACTCACTTGTGCTCTGTAAAAATTGAGACTAGCATCTAGCATACACTCATATTGATCATGTATCATCCTTGTATTTAATCAATAGAATCTCCTCCTTAGTTGTACTGCTTATGGTAATAAACCAATGTGATGAACACACAACATAGGTGGTATTCCATCCAAGTCTCTATGTTTCCATGCAAAACCTTCCTTATTGCTATTATAGTTAATTTTGCATCCATTGTGCTCCTGTTTTAATATTTTTAAGCTCTTCACTTGTCCAAATTGACATTTCTTGTTGTTTCTCTAGCATAACAAATGGAATCCTCGTGTGTAAAGTCATAATCTAGTTAAATGTTAAATTTTGCTTCTCCCATACTATGATTCCAAACCATCAAAATCAGCAATGTAAACAATAAGAGAAAGCATCAATAAGGAGAACACAAAATTTCACGTGGAAAAGCCTTTTTGTTAAAAAATCACGGAAAATCAACAACTTTCATTAACCACAAAATGGGCACGGTCACCAACCCATATTACAAAAGCAAGCACCAACTCTACTTGAAGCACCAACTCCAGATTGCTGAAGCACCAACTTCAGTACCATAAAATCTTCTCAACACTGAAATTCTGATTTCAAAACCAATCTGTCCAAAACATGTCTCAAATCAAGAATAGATATAACACTTTGAAAACTTCAACCACACATCCAAGAAACAAGAAGGAATAACTCAGCTTAGAAAATTATTTTTTGACAAACACCCCTGATTTTCTGAGCATGGAATGATTTCTGAGTTTAGAATCTGACAATAGCTTACTGAGACACGAATCTGAAGATAGCTTCAAACACAGCCGGCATACACACAACTTCCAACAAATGCATTGATTCATATTTCAAAGTCAAAACATCCCTTTTTAAAAGAAAAACATGTCGTCTATGTGAACATTCAAACAAAACACAAACAACTTCACTCTCACAACATCTTAATTACCACATCCTTCACCTTGCATAGTGACAAATGCAATGAATTCCACCACTCGGGCGTTAACATTCTATACAATGGTCATCATATTCTATTCACAAAAAGGAGAGGAATAGATGGACTTAAAACTGATCATCACAAAAATGATAAGACCCTAGTGTATGCTCTGCCACACCCTCATGTCATCACTCTCAATAGCTTGAATCACTCCACACAAGGAAAATGAGGACGTTATTGCTGAAGGAGAAGCTTAAAAAATTTTGGAAACCATTCTACACATCGATCCCCATAATCTCATACGGATCCAACATAATTTCAGACTTACCATAACATGTGGTAAAAACTCTTACATCCAATCATAGCATACACTTCAAATGATGGATACAAAATTATTTTAGCGCATCCACAAAAACTTTTCTTAGCACCATCACACCCACGAACTCGGCTTTTTTAGCAAAAGGTAACTCCAATGCATAAAGAAGAATACATGGTAATGGATTGAATGAACACAATTTTTTGAGAAAATAAAACCATGAGCCATCCTCTAACCAAAAGCCGACAAGAATAACTAACAAGCCGCCATCATTTTTTTATACTCACGACTTTTTCAGTCACCTTTCAAAATAAAAGACAACACATCCTCTCAATTCCATTAGCACAGAAAATACTAAGAGGGTGGCGGGGGAGGGTGGGGGGGTGAATCAATATTTTACACTTTTAAAACTAAAAACCATCAGAATCAGCAATGTAAATAGTAAGAGCAAGCATCAATAAGGAGAACACAAATTTTGACATAGAAAACACTTTCAAGTAAAAAACCACGGCAATAACTTTCATTAACCACAAACGAGCACCAACCTAGATTACAAAAGTGAGCACCAACTCTCCTTAAAGCACCAACTCCAAGATGTTGAAGCATTGTAACGGAATTGTTGATGTGATTTTTGTGACCACACCAATCAGTAGAACAAAGTAATCCGAAGGCTACTCCATTCTCTCTTGATCAAAGAATTCCGTGCGCTAAGATTGCAAGAAAGATAGCACGTTCAACTCCAAGGTTCCGAAATGCTTTGGAATACCCTCAGTCGGTTCGTTGTGATATGTTGTTTACATGAGGGGACTTACACAATTGTTCATAAGGCTTGCAACTGACAACAGGTTGATGATTGGAAGGGAATAAATGTGACACGAATGATTTAGCAATAAGGTACGTTTTCCTAAAACTAACCAGAAATAGACTGAATTGAATGGTTGTGGGGATTAGAGAATCTATGTTCTATCTAAAGACGGGACGCAGGATCAATTTCGACAAACTTCAACCAAACTCTGCTTCGCCTCACATTGGATAGCTTACACAAAGTTGGTTCAATCTTCAAGGGGATGGCAAGAGGTTTTCAAGTTACAATCCGACATCAAGATACCGTCAAGACGACGCATACCAAGACGTGAATTGCAACTGAAGTTAGGCTTATAAAATGCTCCAGTTGACCACACAAGGAAAACTTTCCGTCAGCAAGCCGCTAGTGGTATAGACTAAAACGAAGTTGCCTCGATCGACACCACAAATCCACAGCTAATATCTATTTGTATGAAATGAAAATTATGCTACTTTAAGCTACTTTACGCTACTTGAAGTCGAAGGGATGAAGAAACCTCACTAGCTATTCATAACAAAGACGAATTTCACCATCAATGAAAGATCTTTTATTATGAAAGTTTTCACAACAATCTCTTACAAATTTTTCAAAAGAAAACTTTCCTTCTCCAAACTATGCTAAACTATTTCTTTGCTCTAGCAAAATGTCTACTCTCTTATCTCTATTTTCTACTTCTGATTCTAATGAGTACAAATGAGGGGGACTCCCCCTTTTATAGATGGCCCAATCCAACGGATGGCTCAGATTACAAGCAAAAGAATGGCTTAGATTGAGCCACCTCAGCCCTAACCCTAAAAACTGCCAAAATGAGGAGTGGTACAATAAATGAATCAAAGATTCCCACTCACTCCCAAAATAGTAAAGGCAATTAATGCCCACAATCAGTCCTCCAAAAGGTCGTCACCTAGAAGTGCGTTCCCATTCTCTTTCTCCCTGGCTGCAAAATTAATGAACCTGGCAAGCATAGCCTCAACCTCTTGAACTGAGATAGCCGGAATACGATCCAACTGAAACTCCAACATCGTGACTGACTGCCCGCGCCATGTGCAAGATTTTCTCCAAGCAGCTAAAGCATCCTGTGTACTCTAAATCAGGCTGGAGAAAGTCGAAATGTTTTCAAAGGAATCTTGCACAAAAGTCTTCACCTCTGAAAAGAAAGGTGGTAGCCTACTCCTCAATCCATCAGTAGTAACCTCACCAGGATTCAGCCGTCTAGCAAAGATTGCCTCTAAGGTGTTCTGGACTCCATCAATGATGTTCATCATAGTCTTCCTAACTCTAGCTGAATCCACTTGAGCTGCATCAAAGAATCCACACCTTGTGACTACTGAAGAGTACCATCCAGCAAAATTGTACCTATCACCCTCCTGAATAACTCCTCCATCGATCAACATCTGCAAAGGAGTATGCATCAATGCCTCTAGACATTGAATAACTTTGCTCTGATAGACAAAAGCATCACCCCAGGCCTGATTAACTGCCTTCATTTGTGCCATAATGTCGGAAGCTTGCCAGTAAGCATAAGCAAGATCTTCCATGAATTTTTGTGTCTCTGCACGAACACCTGTAACCCATTTGTTTGCCTCCTGTTCCATCTTCCTCAAATCCTCCAAGCCACTAGCTGACTCTCTGGATAACTCGGTTGGAAGCTCAATCGTTGGAATCTCCTGCCCACAAGGATGAGATAAATACTACATATATCCTATCAACATTTTATGCTCCTTCAATTTCTTGTACTTTCCTTCAGATCTGAGTAATCTGTCCTTAAGCGCCTGATAGGAGTTATCACACTCCTCAATGATCTGTGCACCTGTAGGGCGACCTAACTCCATGGTTGTGATCACATAATTTTTTGGCACTGCTTCATCTCGATCACAATCAATTCGTGGCACAACTACATGAAGGGTGCGAGAGCTATCCTCATCAGTTGAGATCTTCAAAAAATTTCTAGCTCTCTTCTTGGGTGGAGGCGCACTGATCCTACTCAAAAACTCCTCCATCTCTACTACCGGATCAACCTCTTCATTGGGGCTCCTTCTCATTCTATCTCTGAGCCAATCAGGTACTACCTGTTGTATATCAAATCGCTGCTCCTCTCTAGCTTTCTCCTCACGGACTTCTCTAACTTCATTCTAGTGAGGCTCATTGGCCTCTAATGGCTGAGTATCTCCTGAAACTGTATCGTCCTCTAAAGCCGTCTCCAACTCACGCTGGAAGTGAGTGTCAGTAGCAGTTTCCTCATCTTCCTCCTGCTAATCATCTCTAGTAGGCACATTGACACTCTGGCCAATTGATTCTCTTCTTGGTGGCTGATTTTCCTCATGTAATTCCTGCTCCTAATTCAGTGAATTCCTCTAATCAGCGAAAAGGGAAACCTCCTGTATACTTGGAGAACGTGTCTCTAATGGCGTGGGTGACTCTAACACAACTCTTGGAGGCTCCGGCTAAACTGGCTCCTTCCTTCGAGATTCTAGACCTTGAGTAACTTGTTTCTTCCTACTGGTAGTGGGTGTCCTATGATCTCCTATCAAGTTGTAAGTCAAAGGAATTGACCTACTCTTCAATCTGCTCACATGCCTTTCAACCCATGCTCTGGTGAAAGTCATGACTGGGATACAAAGTGTGTCCAAGTCAGCTATCTCGAGCTTTGACCAATCTGGGAGTGGAAGCGGTGTATCTCTCACTGCCTCATAATCTGGATGGAGAACGTTCATGTCCTCATCCACCCGGTCCGGTACTGGAATGATTTCACACTCCCTGATCATACTCAATGGTAGCCTCGAGAACATTCTTTTCCTAACTTCAGTCTCATTTGATGCACCATCCTAGTAATCCTCAATATTTTCCTTATGCTTGAACTCTTCTGACAGTATCCATCTAATATTGTTGTGTGGGTCATAATGCTATCTGCTGGTGTGATAAGAAAAATGAAAGAACTGAAGCTCGTTTTCAGCTTCTCAGGCTGCCTGAAGTGAAGGACACACTTTGTCTGAATTCCCCATGACAATTGGGAAGTCAATTCCTCCCTTCTTTCTTTTCTGAATCTTATCATAGGCAACAAGTTGCCTAGATATCTCTAACATCAAGATTCTATTGGTTGGGCACTTTGGCAATCTATATGGATATGAAGAAAAACCTTGCAACCTATTCGAAAACTGAATAAACTAGCACCCATACCTTTCTATTAATTCTTGAGCTTCCCTCAAGATCCTATGATGAGTCCTTTGCTGAAGTGATCTCGTTATATTCATGGTAAAGGCATCATTGACCCGCTTGTAATGGGAGGTACTCGTCAGGTGCAGCTGCGGACAGGCCTCATGGATTTTGAATTGATGAGAGCCACAACCAACTAGCTCCTTGTAAGATATTCCCCTATACTTCGTCATATGAGCCAACATGTAAATGATGTATGAGCCCATGTAGAATGTCTTCATCCTCCTTAGACTCAGGAGCTGCTCATGCAAGTTGTCACTAATCATCACCGCCCAGTTGATGTGCTCTTTCCCTTCCAGCACGAGGTTGATGTAATAGAACATCCAAGACTCAAAAATGAATGCTTAAGGGAAACCTCCAACCCTGCTAAGCATCATGATCAGGTCACAATACTCCTGCTTCAAATCATCTGATATAATCTGCTTCGGCAAGGCTTGGGCTTGTTCATCCAGCGAGCGTTGATCATGTCAGCACATCTCTCGAATGTTGAAGCATACATTCGCTTAGCACGCTCTCTTGTCTTGTAAATCATCTTCTCGTGCGATGGGATTCCAAAAGCTTCGCCGATAGCTGCAGGAGTGAGGTTGGCGAATACTTGACCATCCGGTGAAACAATGGACCTTTGATCAGGATCATAGCAATTAGCACATTCCATCATCAACTCTGGACATTGAACAGCTAGCGGGAAACCAAACGGCTACATACAGTCCACTTCGAACAATGTTGTGTGAAGTGATCGAAGGACGATGACTGCCAACTCCCATCATCCGACTTTTAAAAGCCTCCATGTTGAAAGAGCCCAAATTGGTATCAGCTAGCTTGCCCAACTTTGAAGTGAACTTCGACTCTGGCAGGAAAGGCTTGCTCAACTTCTTGATCACAGCTTGCCTGGATGCAACATTACTCTCTCTGCCAAGTGCTCTTACTTCAGCCATCCTCAACTTCTCCTTTAACAATTTCGAACTTTCAACACTTAGAAAGTTTTCTTTAGCAAGCTTCTACAACTTCTCTACTTTGATAAAATCGGCCAACTTTGCTTTCAGCAACTTGCCAGCATTTAGACTCTTCAAATTTCAGCCTCAACAACTCTTCTTCTTCTTCAAGTCGAATTCCTTCAACACTGAACTATTGGCTTGCATTGCAATCTCAACTTCAGAGCTAGAATTGAACTTGCCCACTTGATGGAGAAAAATGAATAAACTCTCAGCTCATATAGCCAAGTCAAATTCTAGAAGGAAGCCAAGTTTAGCTAATTCATTAAGTCTCCACTACTTCACAACAAGAATTTGAATTTCCCTCCTCTAGCAATTTCAACACTTGTCACCTGACGTCCAGAATCTTGACCTTCTAGAATTTCTTAAGATTTATTTTGACTGGTGTACTTAGCATTTTAATTCATTTTGAAAATATTCACTTCAAATTCACTCTTTAAGAAATTTAATTCATTAGTTGAAGCTTTGACACTCAATTTTATTCACCTTTGACTCTGGAAGATTAGTGTTGTGACCTTTTCACACACCGCCCCATTCAAAATGGGGACCTGTTGTGACCTTTCCACACATCGCCCCATTCAAGATGGGGACCCCCTAAATTTTTGCTCCGTTTCGGTCTTTTGGCTTGGGTTTTTTCCTCTCTCTCTCGCTCTGTCTCCTTTTGGTGTCCGTCTTCCGGGGGTTGTGTCGTCTTTGAGCTTAAACGTGAAAATATTGGCCAAGTTTAAAATTAGGGTTTCATCGTTTCTGGCCAATTCAAAGTCAAGTAAAGTGAATAAATTGAAAATTGAGCTTAATGTTGTTGTCAGCAGACATCCAGCAGGTTTCCAGCCAAGTTTCATCAGAATCTGAGGTACTTACTATTTTTAGTAAGTCTGCTATTCAGGGCAATTTGTCAGCTATTTTGAGATTCCGACAGTCACACGGCATTCAGAGTATACCAGGCTGCTTGCATGCCAAATTTGAGCAGAAACGGACGACTTACTATTTTTAGCAGTCCGGCTTCCGGCACGAATTTCAGGGTCCAGATGCAGAGATTTTCTTTGCATGTCTGCATATTCCTTCTGGTTTTTTCAAGACCTTCGCAACGATGTAACATGCAAGTCAAGATGACCACTTTCGGATTCAGCCTTCCGAGGCTATTTTTAGGGTTTGCATGTCGAGGTTTCTTTTGTGTCGATGATTCCATGGTTTTTCGAGCTTCGCGATGGTGTGGCATGCAAATGAGGATTCTCATCAGAAGGAACTTGCTATTTTTAGCGAGTGTGTCCCGAACGCTTCCCAGCTTCAGATCACGAGATCGCCAGGCCGTAAACGAGAGCAACGGAGATCTTTTGATACGCATGCAATGCGAATTAGGGTTTCCACCGGAGCCTAAAAATAGGCATCACCAAAATCTTCAAAACCGACAAACCTCCGCGATCGCGCTTCTTCAAGCTATCTGCGGTGAAATTTCAAGTCAAACGGAGACTTACTATTTATAGTAAGTCAAATTAGAAACGTGCTAAAAATAGTAAATCAGCTGCATGCGTCAGTGTCAGCCAGCAAGTCACGTGGTGAGGATCGCCTCATTCAAATTTCACGTCGATCGGAGCTCGGGAGCTATCAGAATCAAGAGCTTACTATTTATAGTAAGCCACCTTCAGAAACAGGCTATAAATAGCAGGGTGACTAAAAGTGGCAGTGCCGACAAGTTGATAAAGTTGTGAGGATGCTATGTTTAAAATTTCAGGCCATTCCGAGCTTCAGAAGTCCAAATTCAAAGAATTTACTATAAATAGCAGGGCACGTAGGCTGGCGAGGATGATAAAATTTTCTAAGTCTGGAGTCTCGTCCAGCAGGCATGGCAAAATGCGCCCAGATTGATGAAGAGGCATAAATTTTTCTAAGTGTGAGTTTATCCACCACCCAGGGCAAAATGCGCCCAAGACAGGAAAGTCAAAGAAAGTCAACGAAATTTCATCCTGCTCAGGGGTCCAAATGCGCCCAAGAATGAAAGAAGGAAAGTTGAAAAATTTTCTAAGTATGAGAAATCCGCCTCAGGGGTCAAAATGCGCCCATCCTTCACAAGCATGAAAATGCGCCCAAGGTGAAGGAAAGTCAACAAGGTCAAACATTTTCATCCTTCTCCAAGGCCAAAATGCGCCCAAACTGGGCCATGTCAAGACAAAACGTGGAAGGTGAAGAGTCACCCAAGGATGTTGGAGAGTTCATCCACCAGCAGGGGTGAAATGCGCCCAAGGTTGCAAGGGGTCAACAAAAAGTCAAAGTTTTTATCCTTCATCACATGCAAAATGCGCCCAACTTGCAAGCTTGTCCTCCTCACCCTCCTAAATGCGCCCAAATGAGCTCACATGAAGACAAAAAACGGAAGTTGAAAAGTCACATGAAGGCATTTGCAAGTTCGTCCTCCTCCTACAAGGAAATGCGCCCATGTTTGAATGGTAAATGGTGAATACAAGGGGTAAATAAGGTGAAAAGTGTTACCTAGCATGGTGAAGGCTTGTACGTTATCCTCCTCCACACTTAAAATGCGCCCAAGGTGGTGGGCCTTAGATAAATTTTGCTAGGCGTTGGAATTTCCTCTCAAAGTGTGATATGCGCCTAAGGTTATAGGTGTTGGAGATTTTTTTTTCTAAGGCGTTGGAGGTGTTAAGTGTGAAGTGTGCGCCTAGAGCAAGGGAGTTATAAGGCGTGGAAAATATTTCAAGGTGTTAAGTGTGAAGTGTGCGCCTAGGGAGTTATATGGTGATTTTAAAAAAAATCTTATAGGCGTTGAAATGTTTTGAAGTATGCTAGGCGCCTCAGGGAGAAAATAAAATGTTTGCTAAGTGTTGAAAAAATTCTCTAAGGCGTTGGACTTTTGAATAAATATTTTCCAAGTGTGAAGTGATACGGGATGAAGTGAGAATAAAATGTACAAGGCGTGCCGGGAATATAAAATTTTCCAAATGAAGTTGATAGAAATTTCTCTCCACTGGCAAATGAAATAAAAAATTTTCTAAGGCAAGTTCTCAAAATGCAAGAGATGATTTAAATATTTTCTAAGGCAAAATTATTTTCCTTGGAAAATATGCCTAGAACTCAATTGATAAAATTTTCCGAGGCGAGCAACTTTTCTCAGTGATAAAATCCAGAGATGATGATATTGCAAGGAGATTCAATTTTCTTCAAGAAGTCAGGGCAACACAGAGTGATCACAGGCGAAGAACGAGTTTAAATGATGAAAATAATATTTTTCTAAGGTTCAAAATTCGAAAAATTAAATGAACCCGTTCGTTGGGTACCCATGGATTCGAGGCGTTCTAGTGAAAATTTGCTTCTGGGTACTGGACGTTCGTGATGATGAATGAATTTCTAAATCTTTCAAGCTTCGCCAACACTTTTTCAGTGAAGAATTTAATCAGTGCTTGAATTATGAATTTTCCTAAGGGAGAATTTTAAATTTTCTGAGGCAAAAATGAATAAAATGAGTTTTCAAGTGAATTTTCTTCAAACGATGAATACGAAGGGAATTGCCTAGATAATTGTGATTAAATTCTTCGAGGATGAATTTTCCAGAGCAGATGATGAAGTTTAAAATTCGAATTCAAGTAACAGAACTCCGGCTGGTGAGTTAAAAGAAGATGAATTAAATTAAATTTTCGAAAGTAAAATCCAGAACGCCAGTCAAAGTCAAGTTTCTAGAAGAATAATATTCCCGACAACTGGAGACAAGTGTCAGAAACATCAGAGAGGGAAAATTCGAATTCTTGAAGTGGAGTAGTGGAGTTTAATGGCACTGGCTAAAAATAACGTCTTCTAGAATTTGAATTCTAGCTATAAAATGGAGAAGCTTTTCACTCATTTTCACAACTGGAAAAGGCGAATTTGCTAAGGCAAAGTGAGCTTGGAGAGGTTTGAATTTTGCTGAGAGGTTGAACTTGTTGAAGAAGACGTCTTGAGGCTTGAGAGTTGCCATTTGAGGGACGTCCTTGCTGAGGTTGCTAGAGGCTTGAGGAAGGTACGCCATTGCTGACTAAGGAGGTGTTTGCTGCAATTTGAAGTTGCTTGAAAAGGTACGGCTTTGTGGCTGAAATTTGATTTGCTTGAATTATAGAAGCTTAAAAAGGTACGCCATTGCTGAAAGATTGAAAAGTACGGCCTTGCTGGCATTGAAGTTTGAAATCTGATTCGTTGAGCTTAGTTGAAGTTGCCTGTGGGATGCCTTGTATTGAGTTGAAATGTTGAGAACTCAAAAATACGAAAATGCTAGTTTGTGAGATTGCTAGTTGATAGTCTGAAGTGCAAAGTTAAGAAGTTCGCTATGTGCTGATTGCTGGTTTGAAGTGCAAGGATATAGAAGTTTAAAATTTGCTGATTGTTGATACGATGTAGTAGAAGTTCAATTTGTTGAGTGCTAATTGAGAAGTGAAGTCATCGGAGATCACTTAGAAATCTGTTCTAAGTGTCGGAATTCGAATACATTCAAGAGAGGAAGCTGAGGTTTGCAAACACGAAAGATATTGCAGCTTCTAGAATTCGACTGCAGCCCCTATCATGCCTTATTTTATTAAATTTAATTGCTGATGAAATGTTTGTTATGTTGCAGATGGCTGAAGCGAGGACAACCGGAAAAGACAATGGTGCCTCCAGACAAGCTGTGATCAAGAAGCTCAGCAAAACATTCACGCCGGAGACGAAGTTTATTTCAAAGCTGGGCAAGTTGACGGATACGAACTTGGGCTCTGTCAACCTGGAAACATTCAAGAACAGGCTATTTGGAATTGGAAGTCATCGGGCGTCGGTCACTTCGCACATCATCCGAAGTGGGTTATATGCAGCAGCTGGTTTTCCGCCAGCTATTCAGTGTTCGGAGTTGATTATGGAGTGCGCCAACTGCTACGAGAAAGAACACCGGTCGATCACGACACCAGATGGCCAAGTGCTTGCCAATCTTACTCCGGCGGCCATTGGTGAAGCTTTTGGGATCCCGGTGCATAGAAACATGATCTACAAGTCCAGGGAGCGAGCGGAGCGTATGTATGCTTCTGCTTTTGAGCGATGCATGGATACAATTAATACTCACTGGATGAGCACTCCGAAGCCTTCAAGAACGAAGTTGCCGAAACAGATCATAGCAGAGGACCTGAAACAGGAGTATTGTGATCTTATCATGTTGCTGAGCAGGGTTGGTGGTTGCCCACAGTCTTACATTTTTGAGCCTTGGATGTTTTATTACATCAACCTGGTGTTAGAAGGCAAGGATTATGTCAATTGGGCTGAGATGATCAGCGACAATATACATGAGCAACTCCTGAGCCTAAGGAGGACTAAAACGTTCTACATGAGCTCCTATCTTGTTTACATGTTGGCACGGATGACGAGGTACAGAGGAATTTCTTACAAGGAACCCATCGGTTGTGGCTCCCACCAGTTCAAAATCCATGAGGCGTGTACGCAGTTGCACCTGTCGAGCACAACCTATTATAAGCGTGTCAACGATTCATTCACCATGTACATCACGAGGTTGCTTCAGGAGAGGTTACAGTGCAGAATCTCTAGAAATGCCCAGGAGCTAATTGAGAGGTATGGGTGCTGGTTTATACAATTTCCAAGATTTTCATACATTAGGCTGCAAGGATTTTCTTCATACCCATATAGGCTGCCTAAGTACCCAACAGACAAAATAATAATGCTAGAGATAGCTAGACAGTTGCTGGCCTTTGACAAAATCCAGAAGAAAGAGAAGAAAGGAGGGATAGAGTTTCCAATTGTGATGGGCAACTCGGATGAGGTTTGTCCTTCGATACAGGCAGCTAGGGAAGCTGAGAGTGAGCTTCAATTTTATCATTTCTCATATCACACAAGTAGACAACATTATGACCCGCACCATAACATCAACTGGGTGTTGTCAGAGGAATTCAAACACAAGGCCACCATTGAGGATTACTGGGCTGATGCAGTTGATGAGATTGAAGTAAGGAAGAGAATGTTCTCTAGGTTGCCGATTACTCTGATCAGGGAGTGTGAGGTAGTTCCGGTTCCGGACCAGGTCAACGAAGATATGGATGTTGTTCATCCAGACTATGCAACTGTTCGAGATACTCCACTTCCACCTATGGATTGGTCAGAGCCCGAGGTCGCAGATTTGGATACTCTATCCATCCCGGTTATGACATTCACCAGGGCATGGGCTGATAGAAAGGTGAACAGATTGAAAAGTAGGTCAATTGCTTTGACTTACAACTTGATGGGAGATCACAGGACGCCCACCACAGGAAGAAAGAAACAGATCACAAGAGGACCAGAACCCCGAAGAAAGAAATAGTTCAGCCAGAACCTCCACGAGTCACAGTGGCAACGCCCTTGGAGACACGTTCTCCAAGCATACAAGAGGTGTCTTTGTTTGCTGATCAGAGGATTGCAAAAGTGAATCGTGCAACGAGATACAAGAGTGATATCTTTAACTCACTAGAGCCACCATGAGTGCCACCGTAGACTGCTAGGGTTGACTAAAGGTGATTAGCAGGATGATGAGGGGACTATTACTGACCCTCAGTTTCAGCAGGAGTTAGAGGCGGCCATGAACGATGGCGATGATGATATAGTGTCAGGTGACACTCAGCCACTTGAGGACAATGAGCCTCGCCAGAATGAGGAAGAGGTGGAACAGGTTAGAGAAGTAGAGGCACAGGAGCAGCAGCCCTTCGATATACTATATGAGGTGCCCGATTGGCTAAAGGATAGAATGAGAAGAAGCCCGAGTGAGGAGATTGATCCAGCAGTTGAGATGGAAGAGTTCTTGAACCGGATCAGTGCTCCTCCACCGAAGAAGAAGGCAAGAAAATTTTCGAAGATCTCCACTGATGAGGATGGCTCTCGTACTCTTCACGTAGCAGCCCCACGAGTCGAGTGTGACCGGAATGAAGCAGCCCCTGAAAACTATGTGGTCACCACTTTGGATTTGGGACGCCCTACTGGTGCTCAGATTGTTGAGGAGTGTGATAACTCCTTCCTTGCTCTCAAGGATAGGTTATTCAAGAAAGAAGGGAAATATAAGAAGTTGAAACGAAATTAAGTATGCTAGTTGATATGTACAGCAGCTTGTCTCGTTTTATAAGGTGATGTATCAAAGGATAGAGCCCAAAGCAGATATTCCTAGAAAGAGTCATCAATGGGCTTAGTAGAGTTGGGGAGGATGGCATGTGAAGTGTATAAAATGGGTCAAGGTGAGTTCGTGATCGAGACAGAGAAATTTATGAGGACCTTGCCTTTTGCCTTTCAACAGCTCTCTCTTCTATTTCGACACGGATGGATGCGGTGGATCATGCTTAAGGCGATGCTTCCATCTATCGTAGTAAGGTGATCCAGCCGTCTTGGAGGCATGTGCCATTGCGCTTGCCGATTGATGGAGGTGTTATTCAGCGCAATGACCGATATGATTTCTCTCGGTGGTATTCTTCGCTATCACAGGGCGTGGCTTCTTCGATGCGGCACGGGCGGATTCAGCCAGGATACATAAGGCTATGGCCAACATCATAGATGGAGTTCAGAACACCTTTGAGGCCATATTTGCTAGGCGGCTGAGTCCAGATGAGATAAGTCTTGATAATTTGAGGGGTTTGTTGGTTCCCTTCTTCGCAGATGTTAAGACCTTTGTACAGGATGACTTTGAGAATACTGCTACATTCTCCACTTTGATCCGAACACGCAGGACTCATTAGCTGCTTGGAGAAAATCTTGTACAAGGCACGAGCATTCAATCAAGTGTTAGAGTTTCAGTTAGATTGTGTTCCACCGATTTCAGCTTCAGGAGGTTGAGGCCGTACTTAGCAGATTTGTTGAGTTGGCAATCGAGAGAAGGCAAATGGGAACACACTCTGGACGAGGATCTTCTAGAAGACTGAATATGGAGCATTTATTGCATTTGCTATTTTGGGAGTGAGTGGGAATCTTTGATTCATTTAATGTACCACTCCCTATTCTGGCAGTTTTTAGGGTTAGGGCTGAGGTGGCACGATTCTGGCCACTCTATTGATTGTAACCCTAGCCGTCCTTTGGGACTTGGCTAGCTATAAAAGGGGGAGTCCCCCTCATTTGTAAGGCATTAGAATTAGAAATTAGAGATCAGAGATTAGATCAGAGCTAGAATTGAGATAGAGTTAGAGCTAGATTGTAGAGCATTTTTGCATAATTTGGAGAAGAGAGAAAGTTTTCCCTTTGAAAACTTTTGAAGAGATTGTTGTGTAACACATTTTATGATAATAGATCTTTTCATTGATGATGGAATTCGTCTAGTCATGAAATGCTAGCAAGGTTTCTTCTTCCTTTCGTATCCAAGTAGCTTAGTTCATGCAAAGTAGCTTACTTCGGTGTATGGTGTTTTATTGAGATAGCTTCGCTTTATTCCATACCACTAGCGGCTTGTTGATGATAAGTCTGCCTTGCGTGGTCAACTGGACATTATCTTGTGTTTAACTTTGGTTATGGCTTACATACTTACATGCGTTGTTCTGATGGTGTACGTATGTTAGACTGTAACTTGAATACCTTTCGTCATCTCCTTTGAAGATTGCACCGATTTTGCTGAGGCTGTCCGACGGAGGCTAGGCGAAATCTGGTTGAAGTCTATTGAAACGAAGCCCCATATACCCTGCATTTAGAATAGAGTTCAAATTTCTTAGGCCCTTCCCCTTTTACTTTCCGCACTTTCTGATTAGTTTTAGGAAAAAGAACCACATTGCCAAATCATACACATGAGAATCCCCTTCAAAATCATACATTAGCTGCTAACTGCAAGAAATCTGGACAATTGTGTAAGTCCCCTCGTACGAACACAGCAATACACATCAACCAAACTGGGTCTATTCGCACTAAAGGAACCTTGGAGTTGAACATGCGAACTTTCTCGCAATCTTAGCGCATGGAATACTTTGATCAAGAGAGAACGGAGTAGCCCAAACTATTTTGTTCTTCGGCTGATTGGTGAGGTCACAAAAATCGCATCAACAGGACCCCTAATTTTTGCTTCATTCTGGTCTTTTGGGCTTTGATTTGTTTCTTTCTCTCTCTGTCTGTCTCTTCTCTGTTGTCTGTCTTTTGGGGGACGTGCTCGCCAGTGAGCTTAAACGTGAAATTGGCCAAGTTTGAAAATTAGGGTTTCCATCTTTCTGGTCAGTCCGAGGTTGAGTAAGGTAGGTATATTGAAAATTGAGATTAACATTGTTGTCAGTGTGCTTCCAACAGACTTCCACTAAAATTTCATCAGATTCCGAGTACTTACTATTTTTAGTAAGTGTATAATTATAGGTCTTCCGTCAGCATTTTTGAAATTCCGACAATCACACTGCACCCAGAGCACATCAAGCTACTCACAAGTTAAATTTGAACGAAAAAAGGCAACTTACTATTTTTAGCAATTCAGCTTCCGGGGCCAATTTTAGGGCCTATATGCAGAGTTTTTCGACGCATGTCTGGAGATTCCTTCTGGGTTTTCAGAGACCTTCGCGATGGTGTGACATGCAAAGCAAGATAACAACTTTCAGAATTCAGTCTTCCAGGGCTATTTTTAGGGTTTGCATGTCAGGGTTTTCCTTGCATGTCGGCATATTCTTTATGGGTTTTTTGAGAGCTTCGCAGTGATATGACATGCAAACGAAGATGATCATTTATTTAGGAACTTACTATTTTTAGCAGGTACATCCCGGCAGTCGCCTCCCAGCACTTCAGAATCACGAGCTGATCGCAACGCAACAAAAACAAGAACAAGCAGAGATCTTTTGGTATACATGCAGGACAAATTAGGGTTTCTAGCTTTGGGGCCCAAAAAGAGGGGTAAAAAGTCAGAATTTTCGAAAACCGGTGTATACCACCGCGATCAGCATCTTCCAAGCTATCTGTTGATAAAATTTGAGGGCAAACGGAGCACTTACTATTTACAGTAAGTCATTTCAGAAATAGGCTAAAAATAGCATGTTAGCAATAAGCGCCGATGTTAGCAGGCTGGTCACGTGGTGAGGAGCGTATCATTCAAATTTCAAATCAAATGGAGATGTGGAGGTATCAGAAACGAGCAGTTACTATAAATAGCAAACTACCTTCAGAAATATGCTATTTTTGGCAGGTCGGCTCGAAATAGCAGTGTCGATGGGCTAACGAGGTCGCGAAGATGCAGTGTTCAAAATTTCAAAACGATCTGAGCCTCGGAGGTGTGAAAATCAAGAGACTTACTATTAATAGTAAGAAGCTGGCGAAGGCGAAGAAAAAGTGACTAAGTCTGAGGAATATCCACCTCCTATGGAAAAATGTGCCCTCCTCATAGGCTAAGCATGGAAAAGTTTCTAAGTACAAGCTTCATCCTCCACCACCCTCCATTTGCGCCCTCCTTGCAAGCAAAGTGCTAAAAATTTCTAAGTATCCATTCTCATCCTTCACCCATGGCTAAATGCGCCCAAGTTGATAAAGATTGATGAGAAAAAGTTCTAGGCATGCTTCATCCTTCACACTAAGCTAAATGTGCCCTCAATCAAGGGAGATGTGCTTGAAAATTTCTAAGTGTTGGGTTTATTCCTCACTCATAGTGATATGCGCCCAAGTTGACAAAGAGAAAATTTTCTAAGTATAACTTCCATCCCTCACACATAGCAAAATGCGCCCACTTTGAGAGTTTGATGAGAAAAATCCTAAGGCATGACACTTCATCCTCCATCACCCTCCATATGCGCCCATCTTAAGAGGAATTCAAAGGTTCAAAGAGGAGTCAACAAGCTTTCATCCACTTGATATGCTGAAATGCGCCCACCTCTCAAGAAAGTCAAGGAGTCAACAAGTTTTCATCCTTCACCAAGTACCAAATGCGCCCAAGGGAGGTATGTGAAGACAAAAATAAAGAAGCTCAAGAGTCATCCTTCTCATCATACAAAATGCGCCCATATTTGAGAATTCAACAAGTCAAAAGGGAGGGCGTTAGAAAGTTATTCTCCTACACATGCTATATGCGCCCAAGTGAGGCAAGTAAAGACAAAAGGAAGGAAGTCAAAGGGTCACAAGAAGGCGTGGTAAAAGTTATTCCTCCATGGCATGTAATATGCGCCATGTAAAAGATAAGTCTTGAGGGTGAAGCGTGGTCAAAGGGTGGTGAAATAAAATTGATGAGAAACAATATTGCTTAGCGGGTTGAATATTCCTAATGAAGTATCAAATGCGCCCAAGGTGGTGGAATAAAGTTGATAAATGAGATGATAATTGCTAAGGTGTGGGGATATAAAGTTCACTGGGCGTTGAAAGTTGAATATTTCCCCTCTACATGTGATATGCACCCAAGTGTGTAAGGTGGAGAAGTGATTCAAAAAAAAATTTCTAAGGCATGGTCAATATTCTTCTTCAAGAGCCAAATGCGCCCAAGGTGGTGAGGTAAAATACAAGGTGGTGAAAACAAAGTTGATGCTAGGCGTTGGAAATTTAATGAAATATAATATGCTAGGCGTTGGAATTTTTAAATAAAAGTGTCCTTCATGGTATAAAATGCGCCCAAGGTAAAGGAAAATATTTCTAAGTGAGTTGATGAAATAAAAGTTTCCACCACTGGCAGGTGAAGGAAGTTGAATAAAATTTCTAAGGCAAAATTCAAAGTGCTTAGTGATTTAAAAAAATTTCTAAGGCAAAATATTTTCTTCCTTAAGAAAATACGCCTAGACTTTGAGGTGATAAAATTTTTCTGAGCACGAGTGAATTTTCCGGTGATGGAGTCAGAAGATGTTGGCATCGCAGGATGAATTGAAATTTCTCAAGTCAGAACAACGGGGCACTCAGAAGTGTGAAGAACGGGTTAAATTTCATAAGGAGATATTTTTCTAAGGTTCAAAATTTTAAAATTTAAATGAACCCGTTCGTTGTGTACCCATGAATTTGACAAATTCTGGAGAAAATTTTCTTTTGGGTACTGATGATCTTCGATGAGAAATGGATTTCTATGTCTTCGCCAACGCCTTTCAGATGAAGAATTTAATCGGTGCTCGAATTGTGAAATTGTCCTAAGGGAGAATTTAAAATTTTCTAAGGCAAAGTGAATAAAATGTGTTTTCAAGATGAATTTTTCTAGACGACGAATTTGAAGTGAATTGTCTAGATGATTTTGATTGAGTTCTTCATGGACGAATTTTCCAGAGCTTCGGAGGTGATTAAAATTTAAAATTTGCAAGACAGAACTTCGGCTGGCAAATGGAAATTGATTTAAAAATTTCGAAAGTGAATTTAAAATGTGACAGTCAAAGTTGAACTTCTAGAAGGCCAAGATTCTAGACGTCGAAAGACAAGTGTCGAAAATACCAGAGAGGGAAATTCGAATGGAGTAGTGGAGATTTAATACACTGGCTAAACTTAGCCTTCTAGAATTCGAATTCCCTATATGAGCTGAAGATTATTCACTTCTTTTTCACAGCTGAGGAAGTTCGAGTTTGCTCTGAGTCCAGTATTGCAGAGGCTGAGTTCGAAATTTGTTGAAGGAAGTTGCTGAAGCTGAAGTCTGAATGTGCAAGTGGAAGATTCGATTTGCTGAGTTGAGTGTGAAGATTGAAAATTGTTGTGGCTGTAACTGTGAAGAAGTTCGAATTTTCTTGAAGAAAGTTTGTAGCTGAAAGTTATTGAAGAAAGTTCGACTTGAAGAAAGAAGAGAATCATTGTGTGCCGAGGCTCAAATTAATTTGCATTGTGGCTTGTTGTACCCAAAACCAAAATTTTTGCTTCACTAAGGCATTTTGCTTAATTGAGTCTTAATCTTGTTAAAGTGATGTCGGAAGGTCGTTTTTGGGGTTTTTAAATATGGAGTTGGTGTCAGTGTCATGTCAGTCTGCTACTGAAGTAATTCAAGGAAAATGAAAATCTGAACGAAAAACATTAAAATTTTCTATCTCTGGAGAAGGGAGCACATTCTGAAATAGGCGCCCTATCTTTTAGGGGCCCAGATCCTGTTTTTAGGGTTTGTCACCTCCAACAGACATTTGTCCGGCATCACGTCAGCTTCGCAGTGAGCTATCAAGCCTGTCAAACGGACCTGTTTTGAGCAAGTTACGGAAGATACAGTGCAAATCGAGGCGAAAGCAAGAATTGGCTAACACTGGAGAAAAGCGAGCAAGCGCCCATCTTTTTGAGGTGCCAGACGTAGGTTTTTGACTGAATGTCATCCAAGACGCTTATCTTACATTCGCTCAAGCTTCGCGACGCATCCGTCCGAGGGTGAACTGAAAGGCTGAACGCCTGAACTGAGGTCAAACGTTGGGTCAAATCTCAGTCAAACTATCAGAAGAAAGAGCAAAAGAGCACATTTTGAGAAAGGCGCCCAAGCTTTTCAGGCCTTTAATGCTTTCTTTCTGATGATTTCAGATATTCAATGTGTCCGTGTTACGTTCAGCTTTCCGTTGCCTGTCTCCGTCAGATCAGAAGATGTCTCGTCAGCTTGCAGTGGAAGTTTTTATATTATTTTTGTCGTTTCCAGAAATGGCTAAGTCTGGAATGAAAAGAGCAACTTTTGAAAGGGGCGCTCTTGTTTTTCACACCTCAGATGACGTTTTCTGGGGAAATGTGCCTTTGCAGATGTCGTGCAGAACGAGCTTGGCTTCGCAGTGAACCTGAGTTCCAGTCCTGAAAGTTAAGAAAATGAAAGTTATGAAGGATTTCGTTTTTCCCTTCGTTCGAGATACAGATGTTGAAAATTGACTAAGTCTGAGAAAAAGCGCAGCTTTTGTAAATGGCGCTTGGATTTTTGAGCCTTCAGATGTCAGTGTTATGACATGCACTCTCAAGATATCTTTTGATTAGTTTTTGCTTAGCTCTGCAATGCACCTGTCAGCCAGCCAATCGGAAAAGTCAGTCAACCAGTGTCAGAGGATGAACAGAGGTCTCGGCAGAGGTTTTAGCTTAAATTTCCATGAAATTTGGCTAAGTCTGGAATTCGTTTGAGAGTTCAAAGTTGGATTTTCGAAAGTGAGTTGAATGGACGCCTTAACTGGAGTTCTGACTGTAGTTAGACTAAACGTTTTCTGGGTTGTCATCTTCAGTTCGTATATTGGCATGTCGAGTAATCTTTCAGTTCGCATGTCGAGTTAACTAGTTTGCATGTTGAGTTAACTTGATTGCATGTCCACTTAACTGAAGATTACTACTGAATGTCAACTGAAGTTTACATGCATGGCGATTTTGGTTGCAATTGTGAAGATTTTAGTGAAGATGGCGCTTCATCAAATGTCAACTGAAGTTCAAAAGGGACGAATTGAATGGTGAAGTATATTTTAGTGAAGTATGGCGAATTTGAAGTTGTTAACTACAGTCAAGAAAAGGGTCGCCATATTTAGTTTTTGAAAAGTGAAGCAAGACAATAGTGAAGATGGCGCACTTTTCAAGGAAAGGGCAACTTTAGTTTGAAAAGGGTTGCTATTTTTAGATTATAATTGATTAAAGCATGAAGTTGGCGCACTTGTTGAAGGCCAAACTAAAGTTCCTAAAGGCTAGCTATTTTTAGCTTATTATTGCATGAGTTTGGCGAATCTCTTATCCCATTCTTATTGTTAACTGAAGTGTCAAAAGGGCACGCCTTAGGTCAAGTTGATGAATCCAAAGAGAAGTTGAAGGTGGCGAATTTGATAAGATTCTAACTGAAGCTAAAGTCGCATGTTTGAGTTTAAACTAAAGATGTGAAAGGCAAACCCTAATGCGTCCACTTATTGAGCTTGTTTGAGTTCTAGTTAACTACTATGAAGACCAATAAGAAGCCTAGCGCCATTTTTAATGCATGCTTTGTTTAGTGCGAATTTCTTATGATGAAATTCTATATATTTCCAAGATGGCGTCCATTATTGCATCATCTTTTGCTCTGAAAGCTTGTATTCTTTTGAGCGACCAGCAAGCTTAAGGTGATTCAGGTGTCCGTTTTCAGTGTTCTTCGAAGCTACGAGCTCAGATTCTTCAGAGGAAGTCAATTCTAGACTTCATTTCCACTTTGCATGCAGGTTTTATAAAGATTCGAAGAAGAAATTTGCAGATTTTTCAGAAGCAGACAAGCAAAACTTTCTATCTTCTGTCTTATTTCTTCTATTTCTCACCTTAGGTACTTTCTTCGCATGCCAGAGTAATTCAACACATTTTCAGAATCTGTTCATCTGGGTTCTCATATTTCAGCGTTTGCAACAAGACCCACTTCTTAGATTTTTTCGAGAAAATCGCCCCGTAGCCTTCATTCTGAAGCTCTGAGCCTTTTTCCGAGAATCTCTTTGCATGTGGGCTTGAATCACATTTTTTCAGAATCCAGCTATCTGGGTTTGTTCAGAATTCAGTTGTGCACAAAACCCATGTTCCAGAATTTCTTCGAAAATTTCTCCTGTCAGAAGCTATTTTTAGCCTTGTTCAGAGTTTTTCAGAAAGTTCTTCAAGCATATTCGACTTTACAGTCAAAAGTCACCATTTTCAAAATGCAGTTCAATCTCATTGATTACAAGGTGAAATCAGTCCTTACACATAATTTCACCAAGACTTCAGATACGGACCTAAATCATGTTTATCCAGTGGTCAATCTGAGCAGTTTAGAAGGTGTTAGCAGCAATTCGATGAGGAATCTTGAGCGTTCCGGGTTGCTGGCAGCGGCATCCATTCCTGTTTCTATCTTCGATCTTGAGTTCGTACTTGCTTGCATTAAGCATTATGACTCGTCTTCACGACAGATCAGATCGGTTGATGGAAGAGTGGTTTGCAGTCTCAAGCCGAAGGACATAGAAAGATGTTTTGCTATTTCTCCTCGCTCAGATAACTTTACTGTTGATCTTGAAGCTTGTGAGAAGATATGGGATGCTGATCATCAACGTTCACAGAGAAAGGTTGCTCAGAAATGGTTGACAATTCAGAAAACTAACTTGCCTAAGAAGGTTGGTCGTGGTGAATTTAAAGGAGAAGTTGCTGTTTTGATCACCTTACTCAATCGAGTTACCGGCCAGTCAGATGCTAATACTTTCCGTCCATGGATGTTCTACCTGATTACCAGAATCCTTGATGGCACAGAGCGTTTTGACTGGGCTATGTTAATTAGTGATTGCTTACATCAGCAGATTTCTAACTTTCTCAAGCATCACGAGTTTCATATGATATCTTATTTGGTCTACTTGGTGGCATTTCAAGGTAGTTTCAGACTTCTTAAAACCAATGGTACTCTCGGTGTTCAGCATATTCATGAGTATTATCCACAGCTAGAGTTTTCTCAGTCTGAGCAGGACTTCCGAGTGGTGAATGATCACTTTGCCATGAGAACCGTGAGGGATCTTGATGATGAGATGCACATTCGTATTTCAGCCGAGGCCAAATCAGCAATGGAGACTTGGGCAGATTGGTTCATACAGCTTCCTACTTTCACGTACCTCCGAGTTTATGGTTATGTTGGAGAGCCTCTGATGTTGCCGAGATATCCGTCAGACAAGATTGTCTTTATGGAGTTCCTCAGGCAAATGCAGCACGTTCACTTCTTTCTTCGTAGTCGTCATAAGGCTGCGGCAAATTTTCCATTCTCATTGGGAATTTTCACATGTGATGCAGCAACAGATGCCAGGCGTATGTCTACTGAGATAGAAAGGTTCAAATTCAAGCCTTATACTGAGAGGCGTTCCTATGATCCTCTTGGACATTATGCAAATCGGTTAGAGCGAGGGATTGCACATACGCCAGAACTTGAAGACTTCTGGGCAAATTGTGAAGATGAATTCGAGGTCCGTCGTCGTCACTACTGTAGACTTACTGTTGGTCAGCTCTCTGATTACTTGTCAGAAGATGTTGATGGTTTGTCAGATGATGATGGTGAAGTTCTTCTCAATTCTTATGTTAAGGATCAAGTTGCTAGGCAGCCACTTCGCTCACCTGATTGGTATGCTAAAGAGAATACTTCTATTGAAGAGGTTTCCAGATCAGTTATCAAGACTAGTAAGTTGTTCTTGGAGAGCAAGCGAACACGGAAGTCAGTTCCTGTAGCAGAGCCGCCAAAGGATGTTTCTTCGTTGCCTTCTACTTCTAGAGCAAGACCCAGAGTTAAAGCCATTATAATACCTCCGGAAGGAGTTAGACTCAGTGGAAACACAGGGAAAAGAGCTACTGGTAAAAGGAAGCAGAAACAAATTGAGAATATTCCTGAGATTCCAGTAGAGACAGTTATTCAAACTGAGCCTCACGTTTCACTTCCTAGTTCACCTCACGTTCCGCCTATTGATATAGATTCTGAGCCTGAGCCACAAATTCAAGCAGGATCGGAGACAACTGAAACACCACAGGTTGATACATCAGGGACAGTTTCTCCACGAATTGAAAATATTGTTCAGTCTTGTTGGCTCGAAAAGTCTTTGGGAAGACAAAGGCGTGAACCGTCATACAACCTTGATTTGTCAGAGTTTGGTGAGCCCTATCAGAGGAAATCAAACAAGAAGATTAAGAAGCAAGTGCACATCGAAAAGACCCCTGAATCAGAGATTGTGATAGAAGTTGCAGTGCCTCCAGAAGGTAAAAGCTTGGATGAGGTCGAAGTGGGTGACTTTACATTCACTAAGGCAAATCTTGGCAGGACCACACGAGAGACAGATGTATCTCTTCTTAAGATTGTTACCAATAATCTTGAAGAGCGTATCACGAAGGATGGAGAAGATAAGGCTTTACTCAAAACTGAAATTAGTCAACTTCGTCAATACATTTCTGATCTTGTTCATGGGAATCCAAATAGAGCACCGGTTCTTCCTCAGCACACACCTGCAGAGAAACGAAAATTGGATCAGTTGGTCAGTCATGGCAGACTTTTGGATGATTGGATTGACAGTTTAGTTGCTGCTGGTAAAACTCTTCTTGCAGATTTATATCAGTTGAGGAGTGAGGCACACAAACTCCGTCAGGGTATTCAGTTGCTGGATATTGCAGTTGCAGAGAGCTTGGCAAAGGATCGCGTTCTTGTATCTCAGTTATCAGTTGCATGCGATGCTTTGGAGGAGATCGAAGATCAAGAGAAAGTCTTCACTTGGAAAGAGCAGCACCTTCTCAGAACAGAAATATGTGAGAAAATCTCTTCCAAGTTATTTTCACTGAAGGATGACGTAGTTGGAGTGCTTGCACTTGTCAGTGGCTTCGTTGTTCAGATCCCGTGTCATTATCTTCTCGAAGATGGCACGTATGTTGAGTTGGAAAAAGTTCAAGCGGAATTCGAGAAGCTGATTTTTGACAGCCTTGAAGGTGAACCTAGGGCGCCAAAATTAGAAAATGTTTCAGTGATTGCAGCCAGTTTGAGAAAGGCGACTGAAGAATGCAAAGATGGTGTGCACACAATTACTGAAAGTGGCAGAGAACTAAAGAAACAGACTGTTATTTTTAGCAGCATCAAAGTGCCAGATGACAGGGAGATCGATGAGTTCTTGGTCGAAGTGTTAGACCGAGTTGACATGGAGTGATCTGTCAGTTAGAACGTGCAGTTAATTTCTAGGGTTGAGTCCTGAGCAGCAGTTAACTTGACTTCCAGTCTTCAGTTCACTTGCTGACTTAACACATGCTTATCTCATCCTCGGAGTTATCAACACAGGAGTTAGGGTTAGGGTTTCCAGTTAACTGAAGGTAGTGGCCAGTTAACTTTGCTTTAAATAAGGACGTGCATGCTTGCACATTGTCCAATTAGGTTATTTGTACCAGTTAAACTGAGGGTAGTTGCCCAGTTAACTGTATAGTTTACTTCATTAGGGTTAGGCGCATGACTTGCATGCATTGCAAGAACTGTAGTGAACTCAAGGTGATTTTAGGGTTACCTACACCTTGATGTATATAAATAAGAGCTTTTGCTCATTTGTAAATAACTTTTGCTTGAGAGAGAAATATATGCTGCGCCTACCTTGCCCTCAATATTGCTCTTTATGGTATTTGTTCATGTGTCTTCATTATTGCAATTGATTGTTATGCCACATAGGGTTTCGAAAGATTGTAATGCTGGATTCTTCCATAGTTTAGAGAAATCTGTTTTGTGAATCTTTTATTGTTATGATCGAACGTTATGCCACACAGGGTTTCGTAAGATTGTCATGATAAAACCGTTTTGTGAAGTGTTTACTATGCTGATCGAGTGTTATGCCACACAGGGTTTCATAAAGTTTTCATGGTGAATCTTCTCTTAGATTAGGAAAATCTGTTTTGTGAATCTTTTGTCATTACGATTGAGTGTTATGCCACATAGGGTTTCACAAAGATTTTGATGATAAAAGCTGTTTGTGAGTCTTTACTATGCTGATTGAGTGTTATGCCACATAGGGTTTCATAAGATTATCATAGCAAATTCTCAAATCTGTTTTGTGCTTAATAAACTTGTTCAGATTGAGATGATAGTTGCGCCACCTTGCCTTCAAGTAGAGAATCTGAATGCGTTTATCGTCCGATAGTCATAACCTTGCTCCGTTTCCTCTTGCTCTGTTTTCCTGAGGAGATTGGATAGATATAAGTTGTAGTTTAGTTGATTTGCGAAACCAGAGAAAACTCAGCTGCAACGTGTAAGTTCTTTCAAGAAAGCCTTGTGCCTCTAGCAGCTGAAACAAAAAGACAGGACATAGTTTTAGCTTATTTTCCTTTGCAAGTACATTTGTCAAAGCATAACGAGGGAGCTTCCCCTCCATAATTTGAAGAGCACTCATTGCGTAGTGTGCATAGGCTGTTCATAACAACTTCTACTCCAGAGGTGTTAGTTGTTACGCCAACATGGCTGCAACTTTTGAAGTTTATATTGCTGAAGTTGAAGGTTGCTAAGAATTGTGAACTTGCTAAATCTGATTTGAAGTGAAGTAGTGCGAATTTACAAAGTTGAAGTTGCTCAAAGTGAAGTTGCTGGAGTTTGCTTAGAAATTTCTTTCTAAGTGTTGATAGCTCGAAATTGTGAAGGAGAAGTTGAGATGGTTGAAGCTAGAACAACTGGCAAGGGAAACAATGGTGCATCCAGGCAAGCTGTTATCAGGAAGCTGAGCAAGCCATTTATGCCGGAGTCAAAGTTCACTTCAAAGTTGGGCAAGCTGGCTGATACCAATTTGGCTCTTTCAACTTAGAGACTTTCAAGAATAAAATACTGGGAATTGGTAATCATCAACCTTCGACCACTTCACACAACATTGTTCGAAGTGGATTATATGCAGCTGTTGGTTTCCCACCAGCTATTCAGTGTTCGGAGCTGATGATGGAGTGCGCCAACTGCTATGAGAAGGATCACAGATCAATTATGTCACTAGATGGTCAAGTGCTCGCCAACCTTACTCCTGACGCTATTGGCGAAGCTTTCGGAATTCCAGTGCACAAGAAGATGATTTACAAATCGAGGGAGCGAGCTGAGCGAATGTATGCTTTTGCATTCGAGAGATGTACGGAGACGATCAATACTCGCTGGATGAGCAACCCCAAGCCCTCTCGTACGAAGCTGCCAAGGAAAATTATAGCAGATGACTTGAAGCAAGAGTATTGTGATCTTATCATGATGCTAAGTAGAGTTGGAGGTTGCCCTCAAGCATTCATTTTTGAGCCATGGATGTTCTATTACATCAACCTTGTGCTGGACGGGAAGGATCACATTGATTGGGCTGCAATGATCAGTGACAATTTGCATGAGCAGCTCCTGAGCTTGAGAAGAACGAAGACCTTTTACATGGGGGATCTTACATTATTTACATGCTGGCCCGTATGACGAAGTACAGAGGAATTTCATATAAGGAGCCTGTTGGTTGTGGTTCCCACCAATTCAAAATTCACGAGGCTTGCCCGCAGTTGCATCTAACAAGCACCACTCATTACAAGTGTGTCAATGACGCTTTTACCATGCACATCACAAGGTCACTTCAGGAGCGGATGCATCACAGGATCTCAAGGGAAGCCCAAGAATTGATTGAGAGGTATGGGTGTTGGTTTATACAATTTCCAAAGTTTTCTTACATCAGGCTGCAAGGATTTTCTTCATATCCATACAGGCTGCCTAAGTACCCAACCAATAGAATATTGATGTTAGAAATATCGAGGCAACTTCTTGCCTACGATAAGATTCAGAAGGAAAAGAAGGGAGGCGTTGACTTCCCAATTGTCATGGGCAATTCAGATGAAGTGTGTCCTTCATTATAGGCAGCTAGAGAAGCTGAGAGTGAGCTTCAGTTTTACTACTTTTCCTATCACACCAGCTGACAACACTATGATCCACATAACAATATCAGATGGGTACTATCAGAAGAATTTAAACATAAGGCAAATATTGAGGATTATTGGGCTGGTGCATCAGACGAAGCTAAAATCAAGAAGCGAGTGTTTTTTAGGTTGCCATTGAGTATGATCAGGGAGTGTGAAGTAATTCCAGTACCAGACCAGGTGAGCGAGGACATGAATGTTCTCCATCCAGATTATGAGGCAGTGAGAGATACCCCACTTCCACTCCCGGATTGGTCAGAGCCATAGATCGCCGATTTGGACACACTTTCCATCCCAGTATTGACATTTACCAGAGCATGGGTTGACAGGCATGTGAGTAGATTGAAAAGTATGTCGATTGCATTGACTTACAATTTGATGGGAGATCACAGGACACCCACTACTGGCAGGAAGAAACAAATTACTCGAGGTCCAGAATCTCGAAGGAAGGAGCCAGTTTGACAGGAGCCTGTTCAGCCGGAGCCTCCGAGAGTTGAGTCACCCAGGCCATTGGAAACACGTTCTCCAAGTGTACAGGAGGTTTCCCTTTTTGTTGATCAGAGAAATGCATTGAATCAGGTGCAAGTGGTACACCAAGAAAATCAGCCACCATGGAGAGAGTCAGTTGGCCAGAGTGTCAACGCACCTACTAGAGATATCAACAGACTGACGAGGGGATTGCTACTGACACTCAGCTTCAGCATGAATTGGAGACGGCTTTAGAGGATGATGATATAGTGTCAGAAGATACTAAGCCACTTGAGGCCGATGAGCCTCGCCAGAATGATATTGAAGTTGAACAAGTCCGTGAACTAGAGGCACGAGAGTAGCAGCCATTTGTCATACAGCATGATGTACTTGATTGGCTCAGGGATAGAATGAGAAGGAGCCCTAGTGAGGAGATTGATCCAGCAATCGAGATGGAAGAGTTTCTAAACAGAATCAACGCGCCTCCACAAAAGAAGAGAGCACGAAAGTTTTCAAAGATATCCACTGATGAGGATGGTTCCCGCACCCTTCACATGGCAGTGCCACAAGTTGATTGTGATCAAAACGAAGCAGTACTAGAGAACTACGTGGTCACAACTTTGGAGTTAGGACGCCCAACAGGTGCACAGATTGTCGAAGAATGTGATAATTCCTATCAAGCACTCAAGGACAGGTTGTTTAAGAAAGAAGGGAAGTATAAAAAATTGAAAAGAGAGCATAAGGCTTTGATAGGGTATATGCAACAGTTGTCTCGACCTTGTGGGCAAGTGATTCCAGCAATAGAGCTTCCAGCAGAGATATCTAGGGAGTCAGTTAGTGGCTTGTTGGAGCTGGGGAAGATGGCACAGGAGGCAGATAAGTGCGTTACAGGAGTTCGTGCTGAGACAGAAAAGTTCATGGAAGACCTTGCTCATTCCTTCCAGCAGGCTTCCAATATTGTAGCACGTATGGAGGCAGTTGATCAGGCCTGGGGCGATGCTTCAGATTATTAGAGCAAAGTTATTCAGCGTCTGGAGGCATTGAGGCATGTTCCATTGCGGATGCTGATTGATGGGGGAGTCATCCAGGAGAATGATAGGTATGAATTTTCTAGGTGGTATTCTTCGGTAATCACGGGACGTGGTTTCTTTGACACGGCACAGGTTGATTCAGCTAGAGTACGAAAGGCCATGACAAATATTATTGATGGAGTCCAGAATACCTTCGAGGCAATATTTGCTAGGCGGTTGAGCCCCGAGAAAGTGACTAATGACAATTTGAGGGGTAGGCTGGTGCCTTTCTTCTCGGAGGTGAAGACCTTTGTGCAAGACGACTTTGAAAACATTTCTACTTTCTCCAGCTTAATTTAGAGTACACAGGATGCCTTAGCTGCTTGGAGAAAATCTTGCACGAGGCATGAACAATCAGTCACGGTGTTAGAATTTCAGCTTGATTGCATTCCACCTGTTTCGGTTCAGGAGATTGAGGCTGTACTCGCCAGGTTCATTGGGTTCGCAGCCAGAGAGAAGGAGAAGAATGCGCTTCTAGATGATGACCTTCTAGAGGACTGATTGTGGGCATTGATTTCCTTTACTATTTTGGGAGTGAGTGGGAATCTTTGATTCATTTAATGTACCACTCCCTATTCTGGCAGTTTTTAGGGTTAGGGCTGAGGTGGCTCGATCTGAGCCTTTGATTTGATTGTAATCTAAGCCGTCCATTGGACTGGGCTATCTATAAAAGGGGGAGTCCCCCTCATTTGTACTGAGTAGAATTAGAAATTAGAGATTAGAATTGAGATTAGCATTGAGGAGACACTAGAGAGTAGGCATTTTGATAGCATAGTGTGGAGAAGAAGGAAAGTTTTCCTTTGAAAACTTTTGTAGAGATTGTTGTGTAAAACTTTCATGATAATAGATCTTTTCATTGATGGTGGAATTCGTCTTTGTTATGGATAGCTAGCAAGGTCTCTTCATCCCTTCGGATCCAAGTAGCATAAAGTAGCTTTTAAGTAGCATAATTTTCATTTCATGCAAGTAGTTAATTGTGGATTTGTGGTGTTCTATTGAGGTGGCTTCATTTCATTCCATACCACTAGCAACTTGTTGATGACAAGTTCGCCTTGCGTGGTCTATTGGAAATTATTTTGAGTTTAACTTCGATTGTGATTTGTATACTTATATGTGTCATCTTGATGGTATATGTATGCCCAATTGTAATCTGAATATCTTCTGCTATCCCTTTGAAGATTGCACCAATTTTGCTGAAGCTGTTCGACGTGAGGCTAGGTGAAATTCTGTCGAAGTCTGCTGAAGTTGAGCTCCACATATCTTGCATTTAGAATAGAATTTAGAACCATCTCTCCCTTATACTTATTTATTTTCAGTCCATTCTTGGTTAGCTTTAGGAAAATGCACCTTACTGCCAAATCTTACGTGCAAAATCCCCTTCAAATCATCAACCTTGTCGATAACTGCAAGACCTTTTGAACAATTGTGTAAGTCCCCTTGAAATACCAGCAAATCACATCAAGCCAACTGAGGGTATTCTATTGCATTATCGGAACCTTGGAGTTGAAAGCATGAACTCACTCGCAATCTTAGCATGCTGAATAATTTGTTCAAGAGAGGATAGAGTACCCGTTGGGAAACTTTATTCTGTGTTGGTGCGGTCTCAAAAATCACGTCAACAATTAGTCTCACGAAGAATTCGATCAAATTCATCTAGGCAATCCATTTCAAATTCATCGTCTAAAGCATTACACATTTTATTCATTTTGCCTTAGAAAAATTTTAAATTTCCCTTAGGAAAATTTCATAATTCAAGTGCTGATCAAATTCTCCATCCTGAAAGTCTGGGCGAGCAGTGGAAGACTTCAAAATCTATTCCTTGTCAAAGATCTTTAAAACCTAGAAGAAAATTCCCTTCATAACGTGTTGAATTAATAGGTCTACAAACGAAGGGGTACATTTAATTTTTGAGTTTTTGAACCTTAGAAAAAAAACATTTTTCATCAAATTTAATCCAATTTTTTATCTTTGGGCGTATTTGCTTGCTCTGACTTGAAAATTCTCATCAACCTCGCGAAGCTGGCAATTTCTGACTTCTTCTCGCTGATTCATCCCCGTCTAAAAAAAATTTCATGTCTTCTCCAACTTGGGCATATTTTCCCTAAGGAAGTGAAATTTAAATAATGACACTTAGGAAAAATATTTTATCATTTTATCACTAGCTTGGGCTCACATAAGCATTAAGGTGGAACTTGAATTTTGCCTTAGAAAATCTCTTTCCATTCAACTTTAATCATGGCGCATTTGACATATTGAGGGGGAACTAACATTTTCAATGCCTTAGAAAATTTTCCCATTTTAAACTTT
Organism: Sequoia sempervirens; assembly: GCA_007258455.2. Taxonomy (NCBI): domain Eukaryota; kingdom Viridiplantae; phylum Streptophyta; class Pinopsida; order Cupressales; family Cupressaceae; genus Sequoia; species Sequoia sempervirens. The sequence continues at coordinate 144,325 of VDFB02126189.1, forward strand.
ATGCACTTTGGGCGCATTTAGCACATCATGGAGGATTTTTTTCACTTTAATGCCTTAGACTTCTTCACCACTTAACATCTTTTATTCTATCTTGCACTTGGCGCATTCAAAGGGTGGTGGAGAAAGTCAATACTTTGTCTTCTTCCTAGCATGTGTGTGGGCGCATTTGGCCTATGGAGGTGGATTAACTTTGAACGTCTTAGAACATTTCCCCATCTTATGTCCAACATGGGCGCACTTTACACACTCAAGAGAGTTTTCACCAGGCCTTGGCAATTTTCACCTACTAGTTTCACCTTGTTCAACATCAACGCCTTGGTAACTCCCTTTATTTTCACCTTAACTTGGGCGCATTTCATACATGGAGGAGGATAGGCACATTTTACATAGGGAGAAGGACAAACTTTCAACGCCTTTGACTATATCTTGACCTTGCTTACACATGGGCGCATTTAGCATGGTGAAGTGGATTTAGCCTTCAACGCCTTAACTCTTTTTCCTCCACTTTACTTTTACCTTGTCTTCATCTTGGGCTGGGCGCATTTCATGCATGGAGGAGGATGGGCACATTTCATACATGGTGAAGGATTAACTTCTCAACGTTTTTGACCTCTTTGACTTCTCTTCAAACATGGGCACATTTTGGACCCCAAGGTGGATTAAAATTGTCTTTTCCTAGCTTGCTTTGGGCGCATTTTGATGTATGAGGAGGATAAAACCTTGAATTAAAATTATTTTTGAGCATCTTGACTTTGCATGGGCGCATTTGGCATGTGTAGGAGGATGAACTTTTCAACGCCTTTAAACTTCTTCATGCCTTAGAAACCTTTTGCATGCTTGATAATGAGGGCGCATTTAGCCTATGGAGGTGGATAAATGCCATGCCTTAGAAATTTTTTAAACATCTCCACTTTGAAGAGGGTGCATTTAGGGGGTCTAGTAGGATGAGATTCAACACTTTGTTCACACTGCCATCTTGAGCTGACCTGCAAAAAATAGTATGTTTCTGAAGTTGGTTTACTATTTATAGCAACTGCCTGTTTCTGAGACCTCCACAACTCCGTTTGACTTGAAATTTGAATGACGTGACCCTCATCGGATGACTTGCCCGTTCACCTTGGCGCCTGATGCTGGTTTACTATTTTTAGCCAGTTTTGGGAACGCCTTACTATAAATAATAAGTTCTCTGATTGCCCTCAAATTTTACCAGTGGATAGCTTGAAAGATACTGATCGTGGTGGGATACACCAGTTTTCGGAAATTTTGGCATTTTTCCCCTCTTTTTGGGTCCTGAAGCAGGAAACCCTAATTTGACTTGCATGTATATCAAATGACCTTCGTTTGACCTCGTTTTTGATGCACTGCGCCCTGTCTGTGGTTCTGATGCGCTGGGCAGCTGCTGAAATGGACCCGCTAAAAATAGTAAGTCTTTGAAAACTAATCATCTTGCTTCGCATGTCACATCACTGCGTAGCTCTTGAAAAACCCATAAGGAATCACTTGACATGCACTAAAAACTCTGACATGCAAACCCTAAAAATAGCCTTTGAAGGCAACTCCTGAAAAAGTTTTGATCCTGGTTTGCATGTTACACCGTTGCGAAGCCCTCGAAAAACCCACAAGGAATGTCCAGACATGCAAAGAAAATTCTAACATGCAAACCCTAAAAATAGCCTCTGAAGGTTGAATTCTGAAAATCATCATATCATTTTGCATGTTATATTGTTGCGAAGGTTTCTGAAAACCCAGAAAGAATCTCCAGACATACATTGAAGAAATTCACGTATAAACCCTAAAATTTGCTCCGGAAGTTGAATTTGCTAAAAATAGACATGTGTCTGTTTTAGCTCAAAATTTGCAGACGAGCAGCTTGACATGTTCTGGATGCAGTGTGACGATTGAAACTTGAAAAATGCCAAGAAAATGCCTTGAATTGCACACTTACTAAAAATAGTAAGTTGTCGGAATTTGATGAAACTTAGCTGGGATCCTGCTGGAAGCACACTGGTAGCAACGTTAGTCTCATATTTCAATTTATTCACTTCATTTGACCTCAGATTGACCAGAGAAATACAAACTCTAATTTCATAGACTTGGCCAAAATTTCACGTTTAAGCTCACAAACGGGCACATCGGGGTAAGGCAGACAGCAGAAAAGAGACAGAAAGAGAGACAGACAAAACCAAAGCCAAAAGACCAAAATGGAGCAAATATTAGGGGGTCCCCATTTTGAATGGGGTGATGTGTGAAATGGTCACAATAGGGACTCGTTCGGACTTTCTAGGACTCGACGAGTCTCGAGCCGAGCACCCCTGGCCGAGTCCTAGGAGCCCAAACTTGGATGCGGCTGAGTCCTGCTGCATCCAGGTCAGACTCGCCGGGCTCGCCATGTCCAGGAGAGTCCCGAGCCCTGGATGCGGCCGACAATAGCAAGTGATAAAGGCATTAAAAAAACATAAAATTGAAGTTTAGGTTTGTTTTTTTCTACTTATATTATCTCCCCAACCCTAAAAGCAACCTCATTTCATTCATTTGGAAAAATAGAAGAAGAGAGAGTTGTGAAGAAAAATAGGAGGAGAAGAGAGGGCAACCAGCAAGCTGTTGAAGACAAATCCAGGGTCATATATCATTTGGGAAGCTTCATACCAGCAAGGAGGTGCATTGAGAGCTCATTACCAATGATTGGGAGGAGTTTGCAATGCATTCCAAGCCAAATCTAAGAGGTAAGTTTGATTTTAATTGCTTTTTTTTGTGTTTTTTTAACAAATAATTCATTGTAATTTGTAAAATCATTTTTTTTTGAGTTTGCATTTTTTTTTACAAACCCTACTTGCAACTTAAATAATTTTAGAAACTCTACTTGTTATTGCAGCCACATTCATTTGCAAATCAAACCATATTATTATTTTCACAATGTCTCAAACCCCAGTTAGAAAAGACCCTGCTTGGAAACATGCTGAAATCTTTCCAGGAATGAAAAGAGGAGAAGCAAAATGTAAATACTGCAAAACAATATATCATGGAGGAATAAATAGATTAAAATACCATATTGCACGCATACCCGTCCATGATGCAGTGGGCTGCACTATAGCACCTCTTGAGGTTGTTCGTTAAGTGCAGGTGCAATTAGAAACTTTTGAAATGCAAAAAGAAATGAAAAAGAGACAGAAGCAGGAGTTGGCGAGTGTTGGAGTTGGACAGGGACTTGGTGCTGTTGGAGATACTTCTTCCATGCCTCCATACCGTCCTAGTGCTAGTGCTTGTGCAAGTGCTTCTGCTTCTGCACCAGCCATGCCTATGCGTACTCCTAGTGCTGGTGGCGCTGCCACTGCTAGTGGTAGTGGCAGTATTAGCATTGGCCCTAGAGTTCATAAATGTAGGGTGGACTCATATTTTGTACCACACACTACTACTAGTTCCCAATTTTCGCTTGAGAGCATGGGTTGGAACAAGGATGCACATGATGCAGCAAAAAAGACAATTGCAGACTTTTGGTACTACTGCACCATTCCCTTCCATGTAGCCAGGTAATTCTTTTTCATTTAGTTGTTTTAAAATTTATATTTAAATTTTATTATTTTAGAATCTAGATGTATCTCATTATCGAATTCAAATTTAAAGTTAAAAACTTAAAACTTTTCATTTTACAATACTTATGTAAGTAACTTATTAATTTATTTATGACATGTTTTAGGTCACCTTTTTGGAAAAACATGGTTGATGCCATAACCATATGTGAGGCGGGGTTCAAAACTCCTATTGAAGATGAACTAAAGGGCCGACTTTTGACTCAGAAGGTGGTAGATGTGAAAGCACAATTAGAGGAGCAACGTGTGCAGTGGAGGAGGATTGGTTGCACCATCATGACTGATGGTTGTGTTGATGTGTTTTTCGTGACCGCACCAACGCAGAATAAAGTTGCCAACGGCTACCCTATTCTCTCTTGATCAAAGTATCCAGCACGCTAAGATTGCAAGAAAGTTCGTGCATTCAACTCCAAGGTTCTTTCAGTGCGAATAGGCTCAATTAGCTCGATGTGATTTGCTGGTACTTCAAGGGGACTTACGGAATTGCTCGGCAGCGGAGAAAGGAATTCAAATGCTCGAAAGATTTGTCTATGAAGTTCTTGTTTCCTGAACTAACCTGAAAGTACTGAATTTAAAATGCAGGGTTTAGAGAGCTCTAATCTACTCTAAGGCGTGGGACATGGAGCTCAACTTCAGCAAACTTCTACCGAACTTCGCTTTGCCTCGCATCGGACAGCTTCCACGGAGTCAGTGCAATCTTCGAGGGAGATGACTAAAGATGTTCGAACCACCGCTTGACATAAAGATACCATCACAACGACGCATACCATCATTCAAACTGTGATTGAAGTTAAATACATGATATTCCAGTTGACCACACAAGGTGCATTCACCATCAGCAAATACACTAGTGGTATGGATAGACGAAGTTGCTTAGATCAAACACCACATTCCACAACTAACATCTACTTGCATGGAATGAAAATTATACTACTTAGAACTATTTTATGCTACCATTTGAATCGGAAGGACGAAGAAACCTTGCTAGGTACTCACAACAAAGACGAAATTCACCATCAATGAAAAACTCTTTTATTGAGAGAGTGTTCACAACAATTTCTTACAAAGTTTTCAAAGGGAAAACTTTCCCTCTTCTTCAAACTACACTATCAATCTATACTAAGTTACTCTAAACTATCACCTAGTTGTCTCTCTACTCCGACTTCTACTCTAATGAGATACAAATGAGGGGGATTCCCCCTTTATATAGCTGGCCAAGTCCAACGGACGGCTTAGATTACAATCGGCTGGATGGCCCAGATCGTGCCACCTCAGCCCTAAACAAGATTCACCCTAAAAACCGCCACCAAGAGGAGTGGGGTAATAAATGAGCCATTAATGTCCATTATCCTTCTAGAAGATTCCAGTCTTGAAACGCGTTCACACTGCTCTTGATCTTCTTCTTGACGTCATTCTTCAACTTTGCTCGAGCTTCCATTCTTTTCTCCATCTTGAGTTTTGAAAACGTTTCCTCTCTGTCACTAAGTCTCAACACTTAGCCATTTTCTTGCAACTTTTCCTCCTTCGAGATTGAAATGTCATCTTGGATTATTTTCTTCATCACTTAAGTCATCACCGCTTGGTCTCGACGTTCCTCCTGCAAAACAAGCAAGGAGAAGAGTATTAGAACATTTCATAATATAAATTCAACTTACTTACCAGGTTTCTCACGTTCTAACTTCCAAGGGTTCATCGTCTTCGATAGCCAACTTTGCTTTCAAATTCTTCATGCCTTAGCCAATTTTCCAACCCGTCTTGCATTCTGCTTGGCGTACTTCACTCTGACATTTCATCTAACTTAGGCTCGAGAAAAATCCTTTCATCAGGAATTTGATCAAAAAATCATCTAGGCGATCACCTTCAAATTCATCCACCAAGGCAAATTTTATCTTGAAAACACGTTTTATTCCTTGCCTTAGAAAATTTTAAATTTTCCCTTAGGAAAATTCATCAATCTGGTGCCCATCAAAAATATTCACCTTGAAAGCCTCGGAAAAGTGCGGAAGACTTTAAAATCCATTCCTCATCGCAGACGTCCAATACCCAGAAGAAAATTTTCTTCAGAATGCATCAAATTCATGGGTATATAACGAACAGGTTCATTTAATTTTTTGAATTTTGAACCTTAGAAAAATAATTTCCGACAAATTTAATCCATTTCTTCATCCCTGTGAGTATCCTGTTGCTCTGACTTGAAAATTTTCTTCCATCTTATGAAGCCGATGCATTCTGTCATATCCACAGCCAATTTTATTCATTCCTGAGAGAATTTCATTACTCCTCCAAGCTAGGCATATTTTTCCTAAGGTGATATTTAAATATCAATACTTAGGAAAATAAGTTTTACCACTTCATCACTCAAGCCTAGGCGCATTTGATAGGGGGTATTTTAAATTTCAAAATTTTCCAACGCCTTGAAATATTCCTCACATAACTTCTAGGCGCCTATAGAGGAGTCCACTTTAAATTTCCCACACTCTTTCAAGCCAGGCGCATTTCCACCATGGAGGTTCCACTTTTCATAACTTAGAATATTTTTCTTGCACTTTCACAAGCTAGGTGCATTTGAACCCCTGTGCTTTCATTTTTAACGACTGAGTCAAAATTCTCCCTCATTCATCCTCTTCAAGGTAGGGCGCATTTCAGTGCTTGTACTTTCAACTTTCTAACACTTAGAAAATATTTTAGGTCCCTCTCCTTGTTGAGGTGCATATGGGTATGCCTGCTTCCAATTTGCCACTCTTGAAATGTTTAATCTAACTCTAGCCTGGGCGCATTTGATACCTCATACTTCAAGTTTGGACACTTAGCATTTTTCAGGCAAGTCCAGGCGCATTTAGATGGGCTTGTTTTCACTTTTCAAACACTTAGAAAAATTTCCACTTTCATCCTCAAGATCAAGGCACTTGCAGGGGCCTCTTCTTCAAATTTAAGTGCTTTAGAAAACCTCAAAGTTCCTTCTTCTCCTTGGGCGCAAATGGGGTCCTGTACTTCCAATTTCATGACTTAGGCAAATTTTGAATCTCTACACTCAAGGGCGCAAATGCAAGGGGGAGCTTTCAATTTCACGCCTTAGTCAATTTTCAAGACTTGAACCTCAAGGGCGCATTTTAATCATGGAGTTTTCAATTTTAACCCTTAGGCAAATTTGAAGTTCTTCAAGGTGGGGCGCATTTGACCCATGGAGGCTTCAATTTCAACACTTAGAACCTTTTCAACTCTTAACCTTGGTGGGCGCATTTGAGGTACCCTGCTTCCAATTTTTGATACTTAGAATTTTTTTACTTGCTTCCATCTTTTTCTAGGGCGCATTTTGGGGGTGCTATTTCCATTTTACAAGACTTAGTAAATTTCTCATGCTTTCTTTCCTCAAGGGCGCATTTGGAGGCACAAGCTTCCACTTTGAAACACTTAGAATATTCTCAGGCCACCTTCTTGCCTAGGGCGCATATGTGATAGGGAGCTTCAAATTTGCAAGACTTAGAATATTTTCATCAACTCCTCCCTCAAGGGCGCATTTTACCCCTTGAACTTTCATTTTAACTTGCCTTAGAAGTTTTCAAGAAAATTTTCAAGTGTCTTTCTTCTTAAGGCGCATTTTGGGGGTGCTACTTCCATTTTTCATACTTAGATACTTTCATCCAAGTTTCCCAGGCAAAGCAAGGCGCATTTGGGCCTTTGAGCCTCAAATTTCAAGTGCTTAGAGAAATTCCACAAATCTTCAGCTTTTAAAGGCGTTCTTCATTGGCTGGACTTGAAAATTTATCAATTTCAGTGAATTTTGTGTTCTTCGCCTGATTTAGGGTGACACAATCATGCTAACCCTAATTTGCTATTTTTAGAAAGTTTGTCAATTTTTGCACTTCAAGCTAGTTTCAAGCTCCACAAAGGCTGGATTTTGCTTTGTTCTGAACCTCGGGATGTGTTTGTGCTACTGATGCCTGATATTTGCCTGTACCTGCTATTTTTAGCAACCTACTAAAAATAGCAACTGCTCAGAAAGTCTTCAAATTTTGCGTGTTGATTGCTTGAAGGGTGTTGATTGTGACTGAACGTTGCTTCTGCCTGGCTTTCGTGCTCTGCCCTTGAATTTAGGAAACCCTAATTTCTCTGCCCAAGCCTACTAAAAATAGTAAGTGCTTGATTTTCCATCTTTTGCAACTCTGTTCAACTTGAAATTCGCGCCATGGGATTCTTATCAGCTGCTTGACCTATTCATACTGATGCTCTGCGTTGACCTGCTATTTTTGGCATGTTTCTGGAAGTGGTTTACTATTTATAGCAACTGCCTGTTTCTGAGATCTCCACAGCTCCGATTGACTTGAAATTCGAATGACGCATTCGTCACCACGTGACCTGCCTGTTGACACTGGCGCATGCAACTTACTTTCTATTTTTAACCTGTTTCTGGAATGACTTACTATAAATAGTAAGTACTCCGTTTGCCTTCAAATTTTACCAACAGACTCCTTGAAAGATGCTGATCGCGGTGGTTTACACCGGTTTTCAAAAATTCTGACATTTTACCCCTCCTTTTGGGTCCCGAAGCTAGAAACCCTAATTCATCTTGCATGCATATCAAACGATCTCTGTTTGTTCTCGTTTCAGTTGCATTGTGATCATGTAACGACCCAATTCTGTGTAAATTAAAAACTTTCCAATTCTCACTTAAAACATGTAAAAGTAACATATAACAAAGATAATACAATAAAATTTCTTCCTTTCTTTATTGATAAACACGTACAAGTTACAATATGTTTCCTCATGAATTTCATTTTCATTGCAAATACAAATCAGAGTTAAAAAGTAATACAGTTACATACATAGCTCGTAAGCTTTTGCACAAATAGAAGTAAGAAGGTCCAGTCCTTTCAAATCTTGGTACATCGGCCGCTTGCTGTGGAGGAGAAACATCACTCGGCGCTTTTCCGCCAACCACGGACTTATAATGCGGTCCCCATACGATCATTTGCAATGAACGGCCCTCCCTTCGAAGAAGAGATTGGTAGGGTATCCTTTAACGATTACCAATTGAGCATAGTGCTGTGTCCTACACAACTAGAACCTTGCTATTTCACAATCTCGATCTAGTACTCGGATCACAATGAACTGATAGTGTAGTCTCAACTATCTCACATCTAGGTGGATGTCGTACCTTTCACTACTTTGGCCAAAGTATTCTCATTCAGTACTTCGAATGAAGGTCATCTATCATAAACACTACTCAGGGCCGATTTGCCTTTGGGCTACCTTACTCTATGCGTAGGTCATGTCCTTCAGTGGGTTTAGTTTACCCCAGACTTCCTACCTCAAACGGTTTACTAGAAATGAGTCTTTAAGCAAGTGTTTACTATCCTATCTCCTGTTTCCGGAATTCTTTATCCTAGGAGAGAGCTTCCTAATGTTAACCTAATAACACAAGCTAGGATTACACTTTGTATTGACATCATTTCGTTCCTAGAATTTAATACATATTCTACGTACTCTCCATATACGGAGATCATACAAGTTTGAAACTCCAACCATGCATAACCGTTTATTACTACCAATTAATCATCAAAAGAGGCAGTCTTGTAATACAATGCATATAATTTCCTATTAATGCGTATAATCAAATTGAGTCCTTTCTTTTCAAGACCCCCAATTTTCTACTAATCCTTCTTAATCACATTAAATCCCTTCTATTCATTATCCCAATTTCCAATTTTAACTTTCTTTAACTAAGTTAAATATAACGAAATACATCAAGCTATTTCCTTTAACTACATTAACATTCCCTAACCTTTACCCATGCATAAAATGAATTCCCTTTTATCATTATGCAATAAAAAATTATCAACAAATGAAAACCAGGAATAATTCACTACTTTCAGCTCAACACAATCAGCAATTAAAAAAAAACAGTAAAGAAAGCCAACTTAAAGTTTTTTAGTCTACAATTAAGAAACATGCCTGTATCAGCTTCTTTCCAGTAATCCTTTACAAGCACTTCTTCTATTGTTGATCACAGTCAACAGCTTCCTCACTCAGAAATTCTCCAAATAAAGAATGCTGTTGTTATCTCACAGTAATTTATAACGGAGAATACTCAGCTCTCACTGAAACACTTGAAACAGATAACTAACACAGACTCACAATACTGGCTCTCAAATTTGCAGTGTATAAGCTCTCTAAAAAACGTCAATGAAGAGAAAATCCGAAGTGTCTTCGAATGAAAGTTTGTGAAGTATTTATAGGCCGCAGTTAAAACAGTTTCCCCATTTCTGGGCATGTATATTGACAGATTTCAATGTTTACTTGGTCAAAATGCTACTTGCCATTTATCCAAACCCTTAGTCATGTTCTTCCATGATGATTCGACTTCTATACAGCCAGCAATTCGAAGAATATTTCAACTTGCAATAAAAACGAAATCTACATCCACGTTTTTCTACCAGGCGTAAGAATTTTCCATGATATTTTTGCTGCGTTCTAGGTCAAGTTCCAAATCGACACAGCTCAGTAGTTTGTTGCTATTTTCTGGTTTTTGAGCTTTGAAAATGTCTTCTTTCATCCCTAGCTGCGCAGGGAGCTCCGCCATTTTCACGGGTGAGTTTCTCTTTAATATTTTCATTTATTTCCTAAGTTCGACTTTTCAATTTTTCCTTTTATGAAGTTTATTCCATTTTCAAATGTATTTTTAAAAGTTTAAATATTTCATACGGCTATCTTCTAAACTTTCACAAATGCAAATGTAAAATGCGAATTTAATCCTTCCATAAGAATGCGAATTCCATTCTTTTGAAATTGAAATTTGTTTTAATAACTTCTATTTGTATATTTTACTTATTAATGTATTATTTTAAACATTATTATTTATTTTTATATAAACGTATTTATATATAAATAAATATTAATTTTAATATTAATACATTTAATTAATAAAATATACAAAAATATTATTATTTATACATTCTTTATGTATTTAAATAATCACCTTATATATTTATACATAAATATATAAGTAAAATCCCTTAGACAAAATATAGTTCCCTTATTTATTTTATTATAAAATACTATTATAGTCTTTAAATATATTAACACATAAATATTTAAATACCCGAGTATTTTAAATATTTATATTTAATATAACTATAATAATTTTATATATAATCGTTAATATTTAATTACTTAAATATATATTTAACAAATATATAAATATATCGTGAGCCAGTCAGCAACCCGATATTTATATATATATATATATATACGTAAAGTCAACAGGGAATAATAATATAATATTATTATTAGTATGTATTTCTCTGTACGCAGTGTACACATAAATGTATGTATATCATGTCATTACGTACATATGGGCATATCCATCTGCCGAGCATATGTATGTATTTGACATGTATATTCATATGGATACGCGTACACGTATACACATACTCACTTGACCTTTTAACGTATATCCATTCACGTTTTTCCAAATCATGTCAAAGCATAGTAAGTCAGACAAATAAGTAATCATCACTTTTCAAAGCATAAAGAAGTAAACATAACTCCAAGCCTAAGGATGACTTATCTAGACCAACATAACTGACTTGGTTTCTCAGAACCTATACTGACGTGTGTGTATGCTCATTTGGTACTCGTTACTGCTTACCCGACCAAGTTCCTCCCCGAGTGATATCTCTCCTCTGTCCGGAGGATCAGTCTTCATACCTGCACACCATGACATGACATCGGCAGTCATATGCTCATAACAAAGCAGAATACATGAAACATTTCAAAAGTTAGATTATTCATAAATCAATAACCTTCTATTCTCCTTTATGCAGTATTTCACCAAGAATAACATCAAATGAAACATCATTCATATTGAAAACAAGGTACAAGCATCATTAATTCACCTCCAGAATTCACATTTACTCTATCTAATGATTGTAAATTGTAACGTCACAATTTGGGATGTAACAGATCAGCTCGTGATTCTGAAGTGCTGGGAGGCGGCTACCAGGATGCATCTGCTAAAAATAGCAAGTTGCTGAAGGAGTGATTATCTCTGTTTGCATGTCACACCACCGCGTAGGTCTCGAAAAACCCACAAAGAATCACCTGACATGCAAAGAAAACCCTAACATGCAAACCCTAAAAATAGCCTCGGAAGACTGAATTCTAAAAGTCGTTATCTCGCTTTGCATGTCACATCATCGCGAAGGTCTCTGAAAACCCAGAAGGAATCTCCAGACATGTGTCGAAAAACTTGGCATATAGGCCTTGAAATTAGCCCCAGAAGCTGAACTGCTAAAAATAGTAAGTTGTCTGTTTCAGCTCAAATTTTGCACGCGAGTAGCTTGATGCGCTCTGGACACAGTGTGACAGTCGGAATTTCAAAAATGCTGACAGAATGCCTTGAAATTGGATACTTACTAAAAATAGTAAGTAGTTTAGAATCTGATGAAAATTTGCTGAGAACCTGCTGGAAGCACACTGACAACAATGTTAGTCTCAAATCTCAATTTATTTACCTCACTTGACCACAAATTGGCCGGAAAGATGGAAACCCTAATTTTTAGACTTAGCCAAAATTTCACATTAAGGTTCAATGGCGGGCACATCTCGGAAAGACAGACAGTAGAAAAGAGAGACAACGACAAAATGACCCAAAAGCAAAGCCAAAATTAGGGGGTCCCCATTTGCAATGGGGCGATGTGTGAAAAAGGTCACAACATTAGCCCCAACCTAAATAAATGTTCCTGAACATTTCAAAGACAAAACCCATTCCATACTCAAAACCCTTGGATAACTTTCCAACCCATCAACTAGCTAGGGGATATACTTAAAAGGGAAGAAAAATCCTAAATTGGATCAAGGCACCTCATCTTTTGATTACAAGCGTGTGCATATGCGTTTGTTCTAGCTCAAAAGACCATTGAAGTTCCCAGAATCCGTCCCAGCAAGTTAAATAAATATCTTAACTTCAAAAGCATCTGGGATATTGCCTCGCTGCCAGTCAGGCATCCATAGCCCCGACGAGGTTGTCGCTACAATTCCCACGAATATTGCTCCACTGCCAGCCGGGCGTCCATAGCCCCAGTGGAATTACTCGCATATTCCCAAAACCAATATTTCATAATATTTTCTTTTCTTTTCTCAGATATTTTCTTTCAGCATATTTTCTTTTTTTCTTGATTCTCCGTCAATTCCTTGATTGGCTGGCAGGCAATGAAGCCTCCAATGGGTTTGAGAATTGTAGTGGCGCTGAAGCAAGACGCAAGATTTTCACTCGCCAAGACTTCTCCTAAGAAACCTCAATGACTTAGAGCAATTAATTATGTGTGTAAAATATAGCAATCGCGAGAATTGGTGTCAAGACACAATAGATGATTCCCTTCCGAATCGAGTACAAACCCTAACCAAACGATAAGACTTGAAAGAATAACCTCGGATCCTAAAGCACTTCCTGAGTAATTATCTAAGAAATGGACCAACATTGTGTTGGGCCGTGGCGAAAACAACACAACACCCCCTTCACAAATGGGATCCTCTTTATTGAAAGCGAACTAAACTACGAAAGCAAGACAACTAATCTAAACAAAAACAAAAACTTTAAGCGAACAACAATCAAAAGACCCAAATACATACAACTCCTAGCATGATTTCTTAGGATGTGCAGTAACAGCAAAGTAGTAGTCATAGTACGAAGTTTTGCAAACTTGTCCTTAAACTCAGAAAAATATTCTCTCAAAGGACAAATCTGAAATTCAGGCAAAACTTCAGGAAAGATTAGTAACTGAGGCAACTCATCCGGACCATGATTAATCCATAAACAAGTCTTCTTTCCTAAATCTCCATAATCAAAATGATATCCTTTGTAGCCAATAGTAGGGAAAGATATAACCTGGTGGTCTTCATTCGCTGGCATGAATTCTTTCCTGTCGTCCATTGCTTCATCAGGAGGTCGAAGTTGATGGTGAACCAAGCCTCTTGCATCTAAAATGTGGAGATGATCTAAACTGGGAGGTGTGGGGCGGGAAATCGATTCAAGAGGGCATTTGGAAATTTGGATCTTTTCATGCGTTGGCTCCTTTTGAATCCCTAACAACGGATCAAGCCCCAACCTGAATTGTTCTTCAGTTTCTATCTCTTCGTCAGGAAGTATTTCATTTGTTTCAATCTCATCAAGCAATTCTTCCACGACTGTGAATAATGGATCAAGTGTTGATGCAAAATGCATTTCATATTCTGCCTCCATCTTGGTAGCCCATTGATCATCAAACACGTCATCTTGCCTTAAGCTGCTTGCCATTTCTTCCATCTTGTTCATGCATGGCTGAACCTTTTCATCAAGGAGCGTTCCTTCTTGGAGCGTACCGAAATCACTTCCCTCTTCACATTCTCCTCCTCGAATGAATAAATCTTCCACATCATCTCTACTTTGAGCTAAGTCCATTGTTCTTGGTTCTTGATGATCTTCAATAACTCGCAATCTAGTACATTCATTCACTTCCGTATGCTGACAGTTGCCATGGTTAGTTTCTCTTCCTTGGATATATTCCATTGCTTCTTTGATCTTTGCTCCAATAGCCTCTTGTTCTAACATGATGTAGGAACAATCTTCATCTGCTTGCTCCCTAAGCTCGATCACGTCCTCTAGTGACTTATTCTCCTTGTTGTTGGATGGTGTTGAGGTACACTCTTCATTTCGTGCTAAAAATGTTTGTGTGGCATATTCAATCCATCCCTTGTCTTTGAAGAATCCATATGGTAGTACTGGTAATCTGAGGCGACATCTGGCGAAGTTGATGGCTTCTTCACATGTTGTGCAAGTGAACTCTGGATGAGGCGCATTGTGAATCCGACACCAACGAGGGAGCAAAACACTTTTCAAGGGATCATTGCCAAGTTCCATCTGACTTTGGATCATAAGTATTAATCTTGCGAAGGCTTCATCCACAACTCCTAGAATGAAGTCACATTGCCAAACTCCTACATGCAAACCCCTGAATCCACAAAAGAAGCCTCCTAGAAAATAGGAAACCCTAATTCTGCCTTTGACTAGCCTATGGGCATCCAAAAATAGGCTAACAGTCACTAGAAAGTGTAGTGCTAAAAATAGGGATATTACAAGCTCCAACACAATTTTAGACTCAGCATAACATACGGTATAAACTCTTGCATCCAATCATAGCATACACTTCAAATGACAGATACGAAAATTATTTTAGCACATCCATAAAAACGTTTCTTAGCACCATCACACCCACAAAATCAAATTTTTTAGAAAAATGTAACTCCAATGCATATAGAAAATGGATTGAATTAACATGATTTTCTAAGAAAATAAAACCATGAGCCATCCTCTAACCAAAAAGCCAACAAGACTAACTAACAAGGCGACATTGTTTTATTATATTCACAACTTTTTCAGTCACCTTTCAAAATAAAAGATGTCACATCCTCTCAATTCCATCGAACCTGAAGAACAAGAGTATATCTTCTTTGAAACACATGAAACCTCATAATGAATTTGGTGGTATTTTTAATGACATTCACAATTTTTTAAAATTTCACTTAGAGAGATAGGAAGTTATTATCGCCGCCCCACAAAAAGCAATATATGCCAAGATAAGTCGTCGGCAAAAGATGTTTGACACATGCAAATCAAGTTTGAAGAAATGAGGAAGTCGTCACATGTCAGAACCCTGACAGTTCTCAATTCAAAACCCTCACTGATTTTTGTTGTTTTTGCAAGTTTGTAATTTTTTTGTGTTTTATGAGGTTTTCAGACAATTTGCTAAAAGCTGCGATTTTCTAAAAAAAATGCTAATAAATTCAAATAAATTCTAAATTTCATGCATTAAGCTCAAATATGCTCAGAAAGTAAGGGTGCACCATTATATTATTTCCTCAGAGCTTTCACAATACAGAAATCAGAATAAACAATGAAATACAATAAATTTCTTGAAGAACCTGATGGCGGCTGTAGCTGCATTAAATAAATGAAGAAATGGTACGGCTAGGTTGAAGACAGGAATCTCCAAGCTCGAATCTCGATGCAAAGTCTCCAGTAAACCCAGGCGCCTAAATCTTAATGCAAGAAACTGAAGACAGGAGGCGAATCTCTCAAGAACTAATGGTACAGCCTGCAAGTACAGAAATGTACGGCCTAGTTGCAGCAGCCAATAAAATGGTACGGCCTCAAGGAATAAATGCCTGTTCTCTGAATTAAGTTCCCTGGTAAAGTCGCCTATACTGCCAGATGAATACCCCTGAAAATCTCTGTCTGAATCTGTCAATAAGTTCAATCTGTAACTCCTGAATGAAGTCACCCAGATGCAAGCTTAAACTGGTATTTCACAGCCTCAGTCTGCCTAATCTCTGAAGAGTTTTCGTTCTCCAGAAACGTCTGTCTGCCAGAAACCCTAAGGTTTGCAAACTCCAATGCTCAGAGCAAAAGACAAATTAGAATAACATTTCATAATGGTTCGATTTGTCTTGACTGCAAAATATATATCCTCTTCAATAAAATTCGACCCAATGCTCTTTTTTAATAATCATTTAATAAAATGATTAAATTCGTCTTTTCAAGACTTAGGAGAAATCTATTTAATAATTGGCGCTTATTTTAATGAATAATAAATATTCATTAAATCAAAAATTAATACTTTATTATAAAGTATATTAAATACTTTATAACAGGCCAAATTAATTAAATATTTAAATACTTCAATAAAGTGACTTTAATATAAAGTCAAATTATTAAATATTTAATAACTCATTAATTACTCCTTATTTCTAGATCGAAGTCGCTTCAAGCTGCTTTGGTGGGTAGATTTTGAGAATGGCTGAACGGTGCCACAGAATACTTGACTTAAAGCACGACCCACAACTTTCTAAGAAATAGAAGGTTTCTGAAAATAACTCCTTTGGAAGATTAGAAGGCCAACGATGTGACAGAGTGGAGCTACAAAACCTTTGAGCAGTGCCTCCGATGATCCTCTGCACACCCTGTCAGCCTACGAGGATCGAAATTATAGGCTAACTCCTCGACAAACAGTGTCAGCTAAAATGGGGACATGACAGTCCGCCCTCCCTGAAATTGCTTGTCCTCAAGCAATCTCTGCAAATACAGCTGCACTGCACCACCTGGATCCCATGGGAAGTACCGGACAATGTTCCTGCTGGTCACCACTGACTCCTGCAACTCCCACAACTGATCAGCAAGAATAAAATACCATTCCCTATTAACCTCAGTGCGGTCCGGCATAGGATCAAGAAACTCAGAAGGAGGCAAGTCAAACGACAAGCAACACTTACCCCCTAAAACTGCACGAGATATACTATCATCCAGCATATCAAGTACGTGCATGCTAGAACTGTGCAACTGAAACAAACTGTGTACATGCGGATCAATCATGAAGCCATATGCACTCTGCACCATATACACACTGTGATACTCCTCCGTGAGCTGAATCTGAAATCCCGTTGCACTAGTAGGATCCCAAACGCTATCAACATTACTCTGCTCAAGACCAGGATCAGGTGAGTGACCCATATCAAACTCAAAGAGTGGATTGTCGTATGAAGATATAACATTCATCTCAAACAATGGATTGGTCACAAACGGAACCAAACCACTAGGCTGATCCCAAACGACTGCCTCAGAACCCTCGGGGTACTGAGCATAACCATACCTGGTCTGCACAAAATCCTCCTCTACCTTCTCGCTCTTCCCACTAACGAGAGAGATAGAACGAAGGCTGCCATCTGTAATACCCCTCAACACATATTTCTTGCCCTGTACCTCAAATCTCATCTCCATTTTAGGCAAGTTGAGGGTGAACAAACTGATGTCCTGCAGCCATCTCATACCCAACACTAAATCCATCCCGCCTAAGTTGACAACATAAAAATCTGCTTGCAACTCATAATCATTCAGCATGAGAGTGAGATTACAAATCCGTCGAGTGCAAGTGAGTGTATATCCATCTGCCACCCGAACTCTGAATCCAGCGAAATCCTCTGTCTGGAGTCTACATCTGCTGACGAAGCTCTCATCAATGAAATTGTGTGTGGCTCCAGTGTCGAGCATAGCAATACATCGCTGTCCTTCCACTAATCCCCTAAACCTGAATGAGTCATCCCGTACACTAGCAGATAACACCAACGGGGATAAGTTGGCATCGGGCCCAAACTCCATAGAGGCATTCCCGGCCTCTGCATGTTCTGAAATAACCTGCTGGTCTGAATCATCAGACTCGTCATCATCATAGTAAACCCACATGGCGCGGTTGGCTCTGCCCTTCGGTCTCAAAGGACAATCATGCTCCTTGCTGTAGGGTGCTTTGCACCAATAACGGAGTTGTTTCTTCCTGCATTCCTCCCGAGTTGCATCATCAATTCTCGCAACTGGTTTCCTTTTTGGTTCTGCAACTGGTGTCTGACTCTCCTCGACAGGTAAGTTGTTTGCTTTAGGCTGAAATTGTTTCTTCGGAGCAGCAAGCTCCATACTCCTTGCCTTCCGCATCGCCTCCTGAAGTGTAGTAGGATCAAACGCCTTGACCCAGCCTCTCATGGGTTCTGTCAAACCCTCAACAAATAATATAATGAGTCTCCGCTCTGAAATGCCAGTCACCATAACTGCAACTCTCTGAAACTCACCTATGTATGCATCCAAACTGCCTGTCTGTCTGAGCTGAGCCAACTCTCTGAAATACAGTTCTGGATCCTTCTTATCGAATCTCTCTATCAGTCTGCTGGTGAATTCCTGATAGGTATTGACCGCATGATGGCCTAGCGTGTACATGCCATGGTGCCACCAATCGTGTGCTACTCCGTCAAGGTGCAAAGTGGCAAATTTAATTGCCTCATCCTCCTGCATAGGCCTAAGTGACAAGTAATTGTCCAATTTCTGGACCCAAGACCTAGCTGATGTCTTCTCTGACCCATCAAAATATGGCAGCGTAATCTTGCTCACCGCATGCTGCAAATCTCTATTCACCTGTGGCTGCTGCTGCTGATGCTGTGGGGGTCTACGGTCAAATCTACCTCCTCCTCTGGGTTTATAGACATCTATAAACTCGTGAAATGTAAGTGCCTGTCGGATCTCAGGCGCTAGAGACATGTACTCGCCATGAAATGTCTGCGTCCAAACGCTGACATGCCGTTACCGTGGCTGCAAAACTCCCCGATCGCGTACGATGCTCTTTGCTCACGGAGTGCGAGGGTGGTCTCTAGGTAAGAAAGTAGGTTGGCTTGGCCTACGCTCCTGGTAGATCGGTGACGGCTGTCTAAGTACGGATGCCAATGGCTGATCCACTGGTGCAGTCCCGCTCGTCTGTCCAATCTGAATGTAGTGTGGCTGTGTGGGCGTACACTGTCTAATGGTACCCATCAGCTGAGACATCATATCCATCATATTATCGTGCCTCTGTCTAAACTCCTCATCGGTGATATCACCCTCTGCATGTGCCTTCCCTGGATCTCTACGTGCCTCTGTAGGAATCTCATGATCTGCCATTAGGGTTGCAACACTGTTTTCACTACTGTTAGAACTGGATCTGTGAATCCCAAGTACCCCTGACACTGTCTGACCCTCGGGGATAGGTGGACCTGTCCAATCCTCGTCTTTGCCTGTTCCTACGCCTCTCATATACTGAATAGGATCTCGGCTCATGAAAAGGCAAGCAAAAAGCACTCTGAATACTGAAAAGCACTGAAAAAGCACAGGATGGCAGGAGATCTGTGCTCTGATACCACTGTCAGAACCCTGGTGGTTCTCTGATTCAAACCCTAATTGATTTTTGAAGGTTTTTGCAAGATTTTGTTTTTTTGTGTTTTTGAAGTTTTTTTGACAAAATAATAAATGCTGCGATTTTGCTAAGAAATTGCAAATAAAATCTAAATAAATTCAATATTGCAATTTTATGCTCAGATATGATAGGCGCCTCAATGTATTTAACTTCTAGAGCAATTACAATGATAAAGATGGAGCTATAAATGAAATACAACAAATTGATTGATGAAAAACCTGATTTCTCATAATGGCGGCTGCAATTAATGCAATATGGTACGGCCGGTAAAAGGAATGAATCTCCAGACTCTGAATACAATGCCAGATCTCCAGTAAATGCTCAAGACAAAGCCAACGCCCTAAACTGAGAGCCAGAATCTGAATACAGGAGAATAATCTCTGAAGAAATAAGTACGGCCTGCAGGTACAGTAGTACGGCCAGTCTGCAGCAGCAGTAATAAAGGTACGGACTCCAAGAAGAGATGCCAGATCACTAATTAAATCCCTCTGTTGAAGTCGCCTCAACTGGAAGATGATTTTCTCTGCTTCTAACTGAATGAATATCTCAATAATCTCAAACTGTGATCTCTGGATGAAATCACCAAGTGCCAGCTTCAACTGATATTTCACAGCCTCAGTCTGCCTAATCTCTGAAGAGTTTTCGTTCTCCAGAAACGATCGTCTGCCAGAAACCCTAAGGTTTGCAAACTCCAATGCTCAGAGCGAAAGACAAATTAGAATAACATTTCATAATGGTTCGATTTGTCCTTTCTGAAAATATATACTCCCCCTTTGAGAAATTCGACCCAAGCTCTTTTAATTAATCAATTAAATAAAATTGATTTATTTCACCTCAATACTTAGGAGAAATATTTTAATAATTAAATGGCGCCTCTTTTAAATGAATAATAAATATTCATTAAATCAACATTTAATACTTTATTATAAAGTATAATAAATACTTTATAACTGGCCAATTTAATTAAATATTTAAATAGTTCAATAAAGTGACTTTAATATAAAGTCAAATTATTAAATATTTAATAGTCCGATAATTACTCAGTATTTCTCCATCGATCATCAAGCGCGGTAGATTAGATTAGGCGAATGGTTGAACCGGGTGCCACTGCCCGGAAAAATATGACTTAAAACGACCTAACTTTCTAAAAATAGAAAGTTCACGAAAAAGCTCTACGGAAGGTCTGCGAAGGTCAGCGACACAAGTACCAATGGAGCTACCAAACGCAGTAAGCGCCTCGATGATCCTCTGCACGCCACAATGCGACCCTACGAGGATGAGAAATTATAGGCTAACTCCCTTGACAAGCGATTAATCGATAAAAGCGGGGACATGAAAAAGCAAGGGTTTATGCTTGCTGATTTGAAAAATCTGATGTAAAACCAACAACTATGGATTCTTGAATCACAAAAATTCTTCAAACTTGTTGCTCCAACTTTCTCCTCTGGATGCTACCTGCAAAAATAATGAAAAATACATGAAAGAATGATGTTAAATAGACTTTAGGGCTTTGGATTAGGTTTTGCTTTCTTTGCTTTTATTTCCAAAACCCTGAAACTCAGCTTCATTGAACTTGGACGCCATCCTTCACTTGGTAATTTTGAAACTTTTTGAAAATCTCAAAAATTTCTCTAAGGCATGAAAATTTGGGCGCCCTTCTTCACCTGGGGCACCCACTTCCTCCAGTGTTAGTTTATTTTTTGATATTTTCAACTTTTCACCATTTTGACATGCTACTTCGCCTCTAATTTCCCGTTGGCAGATTGATCCAATAGGTGAGCTAAAGGTTTCATGACGGAGCTTGACTGATTCTGAGAAAGAAGTTTTAGAGTCACCTCTGGCTAAAAACTTGATCTTGACCTTCAAATTCATGGGATCCTTTTCCTTCGAGGGGCTCCAAACTTTCACAGTGTTAGCCATTTTTTTGATCTTCAATTTCTTTATAAACTCTTCTCTTACAGACGATCTCATCGAATCTGGAGCTCCGGGCGTCGGATCGACTGAAGACTATGCTCATCGTGAAGCTGACGAAATATGAAGAGGGGTCTTCTGGAACGATCTTCGCCAAAAAGTGGGTTTTAACCCCTCAAAAGTTTGGGCGCCCATCTTGGCTGGGGGCGCCCATTTCACCCAGACTTAGATTATTTTTTGTCTTTTTGTTGCTTACTTCTGAAACTTCGTTCTCAGCCTTCGTCGGACCCTCTGTTTGGTGCTTCATATCCGGCAACTGCGACCTTCGATCAATGTGTTGAGTGTCTCACTGGAAAGTCAGATCATTTGTGACAAGATCGTGTTAGAGCCTTATCTGCAAATTCATCTGATAGACCCCTTGAAAACTTGGGCGCCCTTCTTTACCAGGGGCGCCCACTTTTACCAGACTTAGCCATTTTTTCATGATTTTCGACTTCCAGTTTGAAACCTTCATTCTGAACCTTCATCTTCGATCTGAATTTACTGGAGATTGGGCAGTCGGATGATTTGACGGAGACAGGCGTGTCGAAGCCAGCTGAACACTGAAGAGATCGAGCATACTTTTGAACCCTGACTGCTAGAGAAGGTGCCTCAAAAAGTTGGGCGCCCTTCTTCACCTGGGGCGCCCAAACTTACCAGACTTAGTCAATTTTTGATCTTTTTTTTTTAAATTCTTCGCATTGACTTTAGTTTGGATACCCCTGTTTGACGCTGAATTCCGGATGACTGAGTGATCTGATAACCACATCGCTGAATCCATCACAGAGCTGGCAGAGAACTGAACAAGTTTGACTGGAGGCGAAAACCCTAATTCTGACATTTGATGCCCTAGGCCCTTCAGCGAAGCCCAAACTTCTACGGTGTTCCCGAAAATTTTCACGAATTTCAATTTTCTTCTCGTTCTTAGGTGCATGTTCATCATTTCATCTTACGTCGAATGCTTGAGCGTTAGAATCCCTAGCAGCGTATTGCGGTGACCACCATTGATGACCTGGGCTCGGATATGCTTAAAGCGAGAATAGACCCACTAAGGAGCCAGCCATTTGATTGACTACACCCGATTACGATGTGGGCTGATATTTTGAGCCAATCAAAATCAGTTTGGACCCTGGCGGACCAATTTTCTATTTTTAGAAAGTTCTGCCAGTATCCATTTCTAAAGAAACCTAGAAAAACCCAGAAAACGTTACTATTTCGAGAAAATTTCTAAAAATAGCGGTTTTCCTAAAATTTAGGGATGAAAAACTGAGATCTGGGTTTTGTAGGTTAAGCTACTCTGAGCAAACCCAGATCGTCAGAATTTGAAAATTTTGCGTTTTAACCCCTCATGTAAGACCTGCACACCCAAATTTTGACATTTTTGACTGATTTAACAAGACTTCTACTCATTTCTTCAAAATATCTAAGTGCTTAAACAAAAATTTTTAATTTTTGGGGTACAACTTGTTCCCAGTATCAATTCCCTCTTCCTAACCGCCACTTCCTCCATATTTTCCATCATGCCATTATTTTCTGAGGCCCAACGAATTACTCAAGTGTAATCGCAATTTTTAAGCAAGCTGCCACCTTTATGGTGAATCGGACCAAAGTGGCCAGATCGCAACAGAATTAAGAAACAAGGTTTTTAAAGTCAAGCAAATAAAATATTATTTTGTGATTTTAAGCTTTATTGTGAGCCTCATTTCTCTGCTGCATGGGAAACTATGGAAGCTGTGACTAAGCATTTCAATTGCTTAAGTGAATAGAGGCTGACGTGAAGAGGAAGTGAGGTCTGTGCATAGGGCTACAATCGGTATATGGTGATTTTTGTGCAATATATACTATCACTGAGAAGCTATGAATACATTTTTGGGCGAAGCGTATCA
This sequence comes from Sequoia sempervirens, assembly GCA_007258455.2. Classification (NCBI taxonomy): domain Eukaryota; kingdom Viridiplantae; phylum Streptophyta; class Pinopsida; order Cupressales; family Cupressaceae; genus Sequoia; species Sequoia sempervirens. The sequence continues at coordinate 167,548 of VDFB02126189.1, forward strand.
TACTACAAGTCTACCATTCATTTCTATACATATTATTACCTGTTGAGACAAAGGAGGTTGAAATCGGTCCAAAGATATTTTTGAGTGGTCATAATTATGTTGTGAAGTTCTAGGAAATTCTTATTGAAAAAAAAACCAGTCAATTCTTGCACTTAGAAATTATTACAATTTGTTGTTATGAGTTTTGGGTGGTTATGGTGTTAATATCTTCATTCTTATGCATAGAAATTATCTATCAGCATTACTTAAGCATTATTTAATTTTGGACAATTCTGGAAGTCATTCATGAAAAACAGTTTAATGTATCCTGATATGTAAGATTCAAAATTTGTAATTAGAATCTGTGAAGATTGTATGACAGCAGTTTAATGGGACAATAGTTTGTTCAGTAAATCTTATTATGCTAAGCCCAGTTTATGCAATCTTAATTGACAAACAAAATATTTCATATTAAGTATTGAAAAATTTCCGTACAGACAAACAGGGTAAGATACTCATTTGAATAGCTTCAGGGGTAAAAGAACCAGGTATATAGCAAGGTACAGACAGTGGAAAGATGACTACAGAGAAGTCTATATCTGAGTTGTTAGCAGGACTTTCCAAACTTATGAGGGACCCAGACATCAAGGGGTATTGTTGGACACTGTTAAAACCCAAACACAAGGAAGAGGCTGAAAATAAAATGTTAGAACCCAAAACAAATGGAAATTAGGATTCCAGAGAAAAAATTTAGAAGGGCCGCAAGGAGTTAAGGGAACAAAACCTTTGTTCTATTTGCAAGGGGCCTTGGGAGCTGAATCACCTATGCCCAAGTAAACAGGTGGAAGAAAATGGGTTCGAATCTGAAGTGGTTGGTGATGAGGATGCCATACTTCATGACGATAGTTTGGAAAAGTTCTAGGATGATGCCTTGGGTGTACATGCATCTATTCTAGAAGAGGAAATGTGCGATGAGGATGTCAAATCAGTAGCCTCTATTATTTCATTTGAGCCATCCTTTGAGGTTCATTACAATAGTACATTTGATGAGGATGTGTGCAATGTTAATGGAACACACGATGATGTTCTCTGATCCGTTAATGATGGTGATTCAACATCCTATCATAGTGCTGATTATAAATCATAAAATGTGTGGAGATGATATGTTACAGGGGTCTCACCATCAGGTAGGGCAATTGAAGGTGAATGAAGGCATGATTGCTACAGCCATAGAACACTTTGATGTTGCTCAATAGTTGTTGGCAAATTGTTGTTGGAGGACTCCAGAAACATATGAGCACTTCAATAGTGAACTTTCCCTTGCAGAGTTTCAGGCACTCAAAGATGCATTGGGGGTAATGAAAAACAATCACCTACAACTACTATTAGACAGAGACCACCTTCTCATGCTTGATGGGATTTACTATGATGCACTAAAAGGGAAAGAAGAAGAGGTTGATGAGCTCACTCATAAGCTTGACGTCACCATGGACTCTTTGAAAAGCATTCAAATGGCACTTCAAAAGTCAGAGTCTCGGATTGATGAGCTTACAGTGGAGTTGAGGTTAGCATAGTCTTCATCACTCGTAGCTAACATTCAACTGTCTGTGGCAATTTTCGGTGATGAGCATACATCCACAAATTGTGGGGATGTGCATAATGAGGATATGGAAACATCTATTTCATTTACAGGTGCAGGTGACACTAGTGGGATGAGTGCATTGGATGAGCTTAACAAGGAATAGTATGTTGCAATAGGTTTCCCTAAAGATGCATCCATTTTAGGTGATGCAGAGAATGTTTTGACAGGTCTTGTGATGTGTTGGCGTAAAAACTAACACCTCTGGAGTGCAAGTTTGTACAGGCAGCTATGCACACTGCGTAATGAGTGCTCTTCAAATTAGGAGGGGAAGCTCCCTCGTAGTGCTGACAAAAGTACTTAAAAAGGAAGATAAACTAAACTATATCCTGTCTTTTTGTCTCAGCTGTAGAGGTACAAGGCTTTCACGAAAACTCTATACATTGTAGCTATGTATTTTCTGGTTTCGCTTAACTACAACTCACAAAACTAAGTAACTTAAACTATCCAATCCCCTCAAGAACTCAGAGCATGAGGAAACAGAGCGGGAATGATTATCTGACGATAAGCCTGGTACGAACTCACAACGTGAAGGCAAGGTGGCACGACTATCTGCTTTTCTGAATAAGCTTATTGGAAACATCGATATATGATAAACTAAGTACAGATTCTCAACGTGAAGGCAAGGTAGCACAACTATCAACTCAATCTGAATAAGTTTATTTCACATACATCACACGATAACCAAGAACAGATTCTCAACGTGAAGGCAAGGTGGCATCTAATAATAATCACGAGCGAGTTTATTGAACACACAACATGAAGGATAGCCAACTAGGATAATAAATTGCATTCGCGAGAGACATGCACACAATCACGATCAACTAGCCACTATATCTAACTAAGCAAGAATTCACCATCATAATTGCATAGGCAAGTGGCATAACAATTCATCACAATAGTAAATACTCTTGAAACCAGTCTGAGCGAGCAATATTGAAGGCAAGGTAGGCACAACATATATTTCTCTCTCGTGCAAAGTTATGTACAAATGAGCAAAAGCTCTTATTTATAGACATCAAAAGGTGTAGGGAACCCTAAAATCACCTTGAGTCAACTACAGTCTTGCAATGCATGCAAGATTTATTGCTAAGCCCTAATAAAGAAAACTATACAGTTAACTGGAAAACTACCATCAGTTAATTGAAACATCTAGTCTAAAAATGGACAATTGTGCAAGCATCCACGTCCTTATTGAAAGCATGTTAACTGGAACACTACCATCGATTAACGTAAACCCAAAATAAAAACTCAAGTGAATAAAGTTGATCTCAAAATAGATATGCATGAGATGAGACAGCGAGTTAACTTGA